>JASAND010003103.1:0-21124 GCA_030248195.1 Trissonchulus latispiculum
CTATGACTAAATTAGGAATGCTGATTTAGATCTTAGACATGAAATTTCTGATAAGTACCATATTTTATGTTTTTAGGAAAGAAATAGCGTTAACTCATTTTAAGACATTAGGTGTCGCCCATTTGGACACTACTGTGGTAAGTCAGGCTCAGCAAATCATCATAAAAATTGGGTTCACTCAATATTGAGAAAAATTCAATTGGTGTCGATAAAATTGAAGAGTTTGTGGCAGCAGCAGCCTGGAAGGTAATGAAAAAGAACCAATAAAATAAATTGCTCATATTGCTAAACAATAAAATTAATATAATAAGTAGCCCCCAAAAGGGGCAGTATTCCATTGTAGACCTTTTCTTTAATTCAATTGCGAAATTGGTTTCGTTGGAGTCGTTTCGTCCTCGAAGCGTCAGAAACTCCAGGTTTAATTTACAAATTCACTTGACTTCCCTTACCACGGGCAGCAGGCCTATGCTTGCCATGTCGGGCTGAACTTGTGATGTCCAGCGCAAGCTGGTACCTCATCTAATTGCTCAATGCACCGATGTGTAGCTCCCAAGCTACACTGGTGCTCAAAAAATCTGCAACCGTTTACATTGCTGACAGCCGAAGACTGCGCGACGGCTCTCAGTTCTGCTGCTTAAATAGGTTCTTTTGCATAATCCGAATGCAAAAGAAATCTGACCTAATCTAGCCCTGTGTTGAAGATAGGGCTTCTGAATGGAGAAATGACTCACACTACATTAAAGATAGAAGTTTCCATTTTATACATTCCTGCTTCAGCAGGAATAAAAATTGGAACCACAAACCATAAACAGGCTTGAATGAAAAAGTGCTTGTTTCCATAACGGGAACAGTGGGCAAAAGCGGATTAAAAGTGCGCCAATGTTAAATTTAAATAATTAGAAAATTATTGGGTTCCTTGTGTTTGAAATAGTTCCATAATATTAATTGAATATCTAAATATTATGTACATTAATTCATTCAAAGTTTCAGCTTCATCAGATCATCATTTAGATAAAAATCTAGGAAGACAAAAATGCAAAATCCCACAACAAGATGACGCACATATGGATCTTATACAATTTTTCTGACGAAGTTTTTCTATTCCATATTCAATCTCTATTCCTTAAAGCTTGTAACTTCCATTTTTGCCGGTCAAAATTGGTCAAATGAAGCAAAAAGAACAGCAGTTTTTAAGCAAAAAGATGCTGCAAAATGTATTTGGTGTTCAGCACCTAAAGCAGCAAGTCTTGGAATTTCCAACGGTGTGCAGCAGACATGTGCAGGAGGGGAATTCTGGGGGGGTTGAGCCGGCGGCCGTTTTCGCCCAAAAAACTGGAAAAATCCGGGGGTAGGGTGAGGGACCCCTCTGGGGGTGAGCTCCGGGTCTGGGGGGAGGTGAAAACCCCCTCCAAACCGCCCCAAGCACATGTATGGTGTTCAGCTATGTAACTCATAGCACTCCAACCTCCAGAAACAAGCGATTTAAATTTAAAGCTTACCAATTTTGGGGGTTTGTTTGTTATGATCCGTAGCAGGTTGTTTCATAGAAGTCTGTTTCTAGGCAATGTGATTCTCAATAGTGACTTGATCGCCATCGGAAATCATGGTACATTGGTTTTCTCGGGAACGTAACTTTTAGCCCTGACCTTCTCGGCAGCACTGGGCATTGCAATATTCAACACAGAAGACACCTACGAATCTGGACTCCGGATTTTGGTGCTACATTTTTAGTATGCTTGTGAGATGCGTTGAATTTTTTGTAGTTCCTTTGTACTTTACTTATTAGATAGATTCCAAGCCGGGTGTTTATTGTTTAGGGCAAACTAGTTGTTTTGAGGATGTTGAACTATGATTGGCTTGACAGTATGAAGACATGGAGTCTGCAATCAGATTCGCTTTACTACGATTTAGCTTCGCTTTCATTTGTTATCACAATGGAAGTGATGATGTTGTGGTTGTCAATTTCTCTGCTCTGCTGTTTCGTTAGGTATGTTGCTGTCGGTAATTAAGTTACTCATATTATATTTTATGATGATAGCTCATGTTTTTAGATTTGCAAGCATATTCCTAACGAATTTCTTTATTTTGCGCGTTGTCACATTATTCCGATCCAAAATATTAAAGTTGATAATAAAAGTTGGTAGCAACGAAAAAAATGGTTTCTGTCTTCGCAGATGGAGTTTTTCTACAGGGTCTTTCTGCCAGTGCTGATAAATTGAATGATTTGATTTGTTCTTGGAAGTGGGACGGGTTGGATCGTTGAGTGTCAGTCTGCTTTGATATATATACCTACCGAAAAATCAAAATTTTGAGTATTGTGTTGTGACGTATCCCTTTTAATTCAAACGTGCTACTGTATTAAAAGATGAAATTATATCTGTCCAAACCACGAACTCGACTGCTCAGTTTACTAACCAAGCCTGTACCTGCCTAGCGGTTTTTGTCATCCTAAAAACATCTTTATTGCTCCATCAATATAATCAGAAACATGCCCACTTAACTCTGGGAGTTTTTCAGAAGAGAAAGTTTTGAGCTATTTCCATGATTGTAGTCTTGTTTAAGATTAGCTTAGGAGATATCTAGTCAGCTATATAAGAAAACTGGCGGAAATCTGTCGCCAGTTTTCCTTTAAAACAAAGGCTTACTGCATAGTGATAGCCCTTCAGAGCCTGCCACGAGCGAGCTCACTTTTCTTACTATCTTCTACCAATCAGAAGAGCAGCTTTCCTGAAGTTTGAGACAAATTATTTTGAAACTCTTGACAGGAAATATAGATGCCATAGAAATATAAATTCCTTTGTTGGTATGCTACCTCTGCTGTGAGAAAAATATTAAGCGGCAAAGTTTCATCAAAAATCCTGCTGGTATTCAATAAAATTTCTGCTTCACTGCAACTTTTACCAATACCCTCCCCATTGAAATAAAAATTTTCCTACGTGAAACTGGCTTTGGTAATAATGCAGCTTTCTTAGACAGCTGGCGCCAGAAGCAAAAACATGGCAACAAATGAAAACGCAAAATTCTTACGGTAGCTTTGTAAGAAGATGCAGGCTGAGTGGATTTTAAATGGCAAATAGGCGAGTGAAAGTTTTTGTTTCTTTGAAGAAAGCTTGTAAGCTTTAAAATTGCTCAGTAGCTGATATTATGCAACTCAATTTTTGTGGTTTTTGTTTCTGTTAGCCTATTTTCACCTACCTGTTAAATCCTACAGAGCTGTGAAAATGGTGCTCTGGCTAACTTTGTTTAATGCAATGCTAGGCAGGCAATTTGCTGCCTCATAAAATAGTAATAAATGACGTGGTATTTATACGATTTTCATCATGTATTTAATTAATTCAGTTTTTGTTTACGCTGTGGTCTGAAATCTTAAGCTGTATCTTTCAAGTTTGCAATAGAAGTGAAAGAACTAAGGAAACTCAGATGTGTATATGCTTAGTTTGGATTATCAATTTTTTATAAGGAATGAGTAATAACAGACAAAAATTTGAGACATGTTCATGAAATTATTAAAAGTTAATTTGAAAATATCTTTAAATTTAAAAATCTTAAAGGATTAAAGATTGTACAGTCTCTGCCTCAGATCATCGTAAAGCGCTTTATTGAAATATTGATAATTTTGTTCTTTTTAGGAAGTTGAATGGCTTCCAATTTGCTTCTGTCTAATGATACTTTGGAAAGGAATTCATTTAATTTTTCCGAACCGTGCCAGAAGCCTGCGGTGAATGACGGTCAGAGCGTCAAGGTTGAGTGTGACACTACAGTAAATCAGAGTTCCGAATTGAGACGCTCTACTTCTTCTGATCTCTCTCCTGTTCCACACCAGGTACTGAGTTAAAATAATAGTAAAATAATTTGTTGTTTGAAATTTAGAGATGCCGTGCTACGAGCGTCTCACAAAAAATTCTCCAACAACTTCGAAAGACCAAGCAGCTTTGGGAGATGAATGATATATAAGCACTTTGCCGGTATTCCTAGCATTCCTCGACAGTGCAAATGTGACGACAAATTCGTCTTTCTCACAATCACTTTAATCTCTCGCTCCATTCCCGTTTTTAAGGTGGTGGTTTCCTTTTGTGTAAATTTTACCCTATAGGTTTCAATTCTTTGTGAAAGCTGATGAAGCTTTCCAAATATGCTATTTTGGTGCTCTTTAACATTCTGGGACCTGTTCCCACATTTTTAGGTAAAAAGATAAGAAATTTTCGGTTTCTGGCATTATACTCTCAGTAGATAGTAGATATATACATCAGAATTGGTTGTTATGCATGGAAAGGGTACAAAACGGACATGTTTGCTTTAACAACCTTCGAGCTATCTCTAATGGTTAAGTCAGTATAAGCCAAAAACGAATTTTGGGGTCAAAAAACGGCCATTTTCGAGGAAATCAGTTTTTTCAAAATTACTGCCAAATCGTACGGGCCATTTTTGTTTATTTATACTCAATCGATACGCGGTCTAATTGCACATTTTAGCAATACCTGATTAGCTGGGTTTCGTTGCTTTAAGCTAGAGATTTGACCGAAAAACCATTTTGGCAAAACTGCGATCACTTTGTTTGAACATTGATTTCTCAAAAGCTACCCAATGGATTTGTAGCGCTTCCACCAGGGCTGGTGGACCAAGAGGAAACCAAGGAAAAGCCCAAACGGGAGGCGTCGGGCACCCTCGTACCCACGAAACCAGGACCTAGAAGAGAGAAGGGAAGAGGAAGGTTCAGCTTTTTACTCACCATTTAAAGGAAAGAATTGGCCCAGCCGGGTTTCGAACCACGGTCCTTCTGACTCCGGAGCAGACATGCTAACCAACTGCACCACAGGGCCATCAGCTGAACTCCCGTTACAGGCTTATCAATCTTTCCTATGCCTGCTTCCCTTACAGATTTGCGTGATTGTTGGCGGGATGAAAATTCGTACTATTGCGGAGGGACATTTTTCTTGGTTTGAGCTAAAACATCTCCAGTTGCGAGAAAACTGAATACAAAGTTGCGAAATTTCGTGCCGCCGCACATTTGCCGGATTTTCTGGAGTATTGCGGCTTTGCGGCTTGTTGAGCCAAATCTAAAAAATGTTCCTCTGTCCATATGTCCTTCATATTATGGTACAAGAAAAATTTTGGCCGATTCTACAGTTTTGAGAAATCGATGTTCAAATATTTTTGATTTGTATTCAACCTGTCAGTCAGTGTGTCAGAAAATTTTTGCTAGTCTTGTGCTAATTTTGCTAGTTTCGTAAGCTTATGTGAATGTACTGATTATAAGCGTCAAAACAATGTATAAAGTTCTTTCCAACTCCCAAAATTGCGAAAGTTGTAGCGTTTCAAAAAATCATCACAAAAGCACTGCACAAAAAAGGATACCATCACCTTAAGCCATTATTCCTGTTCCTGAACTTATAACACACCCCGGTCCCATTCCTGTTTCTAGTGATCACAATTTCTGTTCCTGGTTAAGTTACGATACCATCGTGTTTTACTTATTGCGATAGACGTTGCAATGAATTCAAGTTTGGTGCAGAGCAATTTTGGCTCCATTTAAGTAAAATATCAGCAAAAAACTGTCCATGTCAATTTGAAGCCAAAGCTCTGCATCCTGAGCACAATTATGTATGCGGTCAGTAATATATTCACATATATACTAATATATTTGTATGCGTGTTTATATAAACGTGACTGTTGTGACCGTTTTACAAGGTATGCAAAATGTTAGCTAAAAACAAAATGGTGGGTGCAGTAATATTCATTATTGTGATGTATTCAGTGTTTTATCAGAGTTTTTATGAAATATCCACAGCAGCTTCTGCATTAGTGTCAATCGCCTTTCAGCAAGGTACACTTTATTGATAATGAATTCCTGACTTGAATCAACTTAGTTATATATTTCGTAAAATTAAAATGGGTCATCAGAAAAATGGCTGAATTCAGCACACGCCTTGCCCATATCCTCCGGAAATGTTAAGGTTTGATTTAGTTCAGTTCAATAGTGTTTTAGAACGGCCGGGCAGTTTGGCGCCAACCCAGCCGAGATAGGCCGTTCAGTAGATGGTCAGTCGCTCGGCCGTCAGTGGGTCGTTGGCCGGCTACTTGACTTAAATATTTGTAAATATTTAGTAAAAAATTTAATGTGCTGGTTTGGTTCACGTATTGTCCAAACGGTATATTTTAACGAGATTTTATAATGAAGTCGTAAGTCGTACCGGTTGTTGAAAAATTTCACCTCAATATTGTGTTAAATAGCAAATTAATAACTTGAGACTTTTTCGCGTGCGCAAGAAATCCCCGACAAATGTTGTTGAATCCGTACGTACACTTTTATATTAAAATTATCCCCAAAGTGTTAATCTGTGTCACTGTGATGTCGGTTTAAAAGTCTAAAGTCAAAACATCTAACGTTCATTACGTCTACCGACAAAACGTCTACTGATAAAACACCTAAATTTCTCAAAATTGTGTGACACCTCCCAAACGTCTAAAATCATTTTCTAAATAAAGCAAACCATATTTAATGCAATTTTAATGTAAATTTTAAATTTTCGAAATTCCGGGATTTTAAATATTTTATTCAGCACCGACATTATCATTCGGGTATCATTCGAACGCTTGTCAGTATTGAAAAAAATTTTAAATCCGGGAATAATAATAATACAATAATTTGTGACCCAAAACCCAGTACTCAAGCAAAAATGGCGAATATACTGATAACGAATAAAAAATTAATACAAACCAAATTTTACAAGTTTTTCAAAAATAACAAGTGTATATATAGGTATATAGGTATATAGTCAAAATCAGCTACAGTTGGGAAAGTTCAGACGTTTTGAACGTGTGACACAATTTTGAAAAAATTAGACGTTTTGTCAGTCGTCGTTAGACGATTCGTCGGTAGACGTTATGAACGTTAGACGTTTTGATTTTAGACGTTTTGATTGGGAACCGTCACTGTTGAATAGGGATTTTAATTTAATAGGCATTTAAAGTTCTTTAGTTAATTTTTAAAGATTTAAAATTTGGCTTGAAATCAGGTGCAAGAATTGCGCTCATTCTGTGGTACACTGATGGGTGAGCAATTGCCAACAGAAGTTTTACCCTGTGATCTGACTGCAAAGACGGGATGGAATGGGACGACATTCATTCCATTTTCTTGAAAATTAGGGATTTCTGGAAATCTACAGATCAATTTTCAAAACAATACTGTCATAGCACAAATTATTTAATATATTATTCAAATTTAGTTCCATGCTCTAGAATTTGAAATTTTATATATAGTTTGTTTAATATGGAATATAAGATAACAGCTTTTTACTCCATTTGGAAATTGTAAAATACGTATTTCTTCTCTTCTCGCAAATTTTTGATGTCTCGAATTAACCATTTTATGCCCACTACGGCCATTTGGCACGTGGTCTCTTTTAGTATTTGTTCCAAAGAGCAGACACCGGTTGCGCAATGGCGCTTTGATCACGAGCTCCTTTTTTCCTCGGCACTCGTACTACAGTACGAGTTCAAGTACAAGTTCAATAGCTGCTACCGAAATGAAGTCCCGCTGCCCTTTGATAGAATGAGTGATTCGTTGAATTGTGTGCTATGTTTCTGTATTTATTTTAAACGATTCCAGCATCGGTTGTAATTAGTTGGCGGCAAAGCGGTTCTACCGGGCCATAGGGGAGGTTATGCAGATTAAATTAAAATATGGTTGATCCCGTCACAGAATCAAGTCTTTCACCTGGAAATAAATTTATTGGTTTTTGCAATGAAAGTCTAGCAAACTTTTGTACTTTGTCCGATTTTGACGGCTTCTAACTTTATTTTGGGTGCATCGGAGACCCGAAAACGTTGAATTCAAAATGTAGAGATTCTTTATCGATTGGTGGTAGTCCCATCTCTCTAGGTGCTCTCAGTACAAAATGGCAGCAAAAATTGTAATATTGGTCATTTTGAGCCGCCTTCCTCAAGAAGACTTGGGCAGAAGAGGGTTAAAGAGAGAACATAAACAGTTGTATGTTAGTATAGTAATTTTTGATATCGTTATTGATTTTTTATTGAAATTTGAACTAGTTCGTAATTTGTTTGCAATCTTGCGGGAAAATGTTGCACATAGAAGATCGTTTTTCGACATAAAATACTAGTCTGAAATTTGTTTTCTAATTTTATGTTGTTTGTCAATAGTTCAAAATCTGTTTCCGGTATACACTTTGATTTCTTTGCAATACTGCAATCTTACGACTTAAACTCGTATTGAACTAGAACGAAATATATCAACAAACGGAATTAAAGATTAGTTTTCCAAATAGATCTGAGAAACTTGAACTTGAACGTGAACCTGTCAACTTTTCCATTTGTAAACAGAACTAGTAAGCTTATGGAAACAAAAGATTTTGGTTCGATCGAAAAATTGGAATATCTCGAAATCAAAATTTAATATAGTATATTTAATTTAATTTAATATAGTATATTTAATCCAATATATATCAGTATATTTTATTTAAATTAATTTATTTAGCAATTTGACTAACAGCAAATAAGGAACGTTAAGTTGTATTTCGAAATTTTATATGATTTATTATTAATATTAATTTTCATTAATTAGATAATTACAAAATAAAGCAGGATAGGTTCTCATATTTGCGAGACTGCGGGATCCCTCGGGGCGGACGGGACAGGCCGAAAAATTTCATCCCGCGCTTTTCTTACGGTACGTATATTACGTACGTAAAGTTGCCTCCTTTACTTTTAGACTTTAGATGGAACTCTTCCTTTTGGAAAACCGCCGTATTCTTATGTTGCTCTGATTACAATGGCTATCAAATCCTCAACTAGCCGGAGACTCACTCTGGCTCAGATATACAAGTATATCGAAGACACTTTTCCATACTACAAGAACATGACAGGAAAAGGGCGTCAGGTAATCTATAATCATAATCGTAGCTTCTAAATAGTATATAGTATCAAGAATACATAATAAGTAAGAGTGTGGCAAGCGTCCCACTCTTAGTCATTAGGCTGCAGACATCATCTGCACAATAACGGCCTACCACCCCCACAACTGAGTACCAGGTACACAATTGTGCACCAGCACTCACTTGTATGTTTACATGTTGAAGCCAAAAAAATTCTATCAGCAGCTGGCCACTTTTGAGCTTCAACATGTAAACATACAAGTGAGTGCTGGTACACAATTGTGTACCTGGTACTCAGTTGTGAGGGGGGGTCACTAGGTACTCACTTGTGGGGGTGGTAGGCCGTTATTGTG
This sequence comes from Trissonchulus latispiculum, assembly GCA_030248195.1. Lineage (NCBI taxonomy): Eukaryota > Metazoa > Nematoda > Enoplea > Enoplida > Ironidae > Trissonchulus > Trissonchulus latispiculum. Next base: position 9,245 of record JASAND010003103.1, read on the forward strand.
CAGATGATGTCTATTGTCTGCAGCCTAATAACTAAGAGTGGGACGCTTGTCACACTCTTAGTTATTATGTACTCTTGATAGTATGCGAAAGAATTGAAAGAAATACGTAATTGCCACTGCAGCACCTCTTTCCCGAAAAATTCGGGCCTGTGGTGTGGAGTGAACCCATAATCTTTGGCGATCTAGGCCAACACTCTACCGATTGAGCCACCGAGTCATAATGGAACCAAGTTTTAGTTTGAATTTGTTCACAAACTACAGTGACGCTTTTAGAATTTGTCATTTGAATTTTACCTGTAGAATTTGAAATATGTTCTATATTCTATTTGTGCTCTCAGTTACGCAAAATTGCGTTCCGATTAAAAAAGGCCAAACCCCAAATTCAGCCACTTCATACCATAAATACTATGTAGCTCGATAAGTCTCATCATTCTAAATAACTTTTCTAGTTGCTCCAGGTTATCATATTGCTTCTACGATGAGATAAATTCCGTCATACTTATTTTGAGCAGTTTTGTATTGTCAGTAACATAATTAAGGACTACTTACAAATTATTACATTGTCTAAGCCTTTCAAACTAGGGTAATCTTTAGTCTTATATCCTGGCTATGCTCTGTAAAAATTTCAAAAGATTTGGAGAACTTTGGAGGATTAGGCTCGAAGCGGCGACAGGTCACCTAGAGAATATTTCACAATCTTCAAAGCTTGCGGTTACTGTACTCCCGAACGAAAAGCTTTGTGAGCTGCCATTTGTTGTTTATAACCTTGTCCGTATGTTTGCGAAGTTTTAACTCAGTGGCGTCCCCCCAAAATTTAAAATTTAAAAAATGAACTAAATATTTCAGTTTGGGACTCTACACGGCAGTGTCTCACTCGGTACCAGTACCACTCGGTACTTTTCTATTCTTTCTCAAGTAGTCCCCCCTGACTGTTGTCTCGCTCGATACGTAGGAGTCCCACTCGGTACTTTTACGTCTCACTCTACTTTTGTGTCCCACTGGATACATTTGCGCCCCACTCGGTACTTTTGAATCCCAACTTTTGAGTACCACTCGGTACTTTATAATTTCACTCGACACTTTTACTTTAGCTTTTAAAGTATTTAAAGTAGCGATTTAACAATCAAAATTAAGGACTAATTAAATCAAATTCAAATTAAGTTAATTTGAACACCAAAAATTAGAAACTTGTTCCATTTTTATAACGTAATAAAGCTATGTAAGACTATATTCGCAAATTCGCGAAGACTCTTCGCATTCGCGTAAGTGAATTTATACGCATTTTTAGCAAATTTTAGCGATTTTTCAAAAATTTTTAAAAATCGGTAAAAATTTTTATTTTTATTAATCTTTGGCTAAAAATGTTAAACAATTTGCAATTTCTGCAATTTTTGGGATAGATTCCTTTAAAGTTTTGAAATTTTTCAGGGGTGGACCCCTCGCCAGAGTCGGGGTAGATCCCCAGAATTGGATCCCGTGTTAATGTATTGGCGGGACTGTACATTTTAATACAGATAACCCTAATTTAACTATTTTCCTACGAAAGAGTGTGAGAAAATGGTTGCAAAGATCTCCACAACTTTCACTTTAATTCTCCAATCTCTTTATGTTGTTAATAAATATACAAACACACCAGCAAACGAAAAGGTTATAGAAAAGGAAACAATCAAAGAAGAACTAAGGTCTCTGGGTATCAATTATTGCAAATTATGGCAAATTGTAGCATTAAATATAGTATAATATTAACTATTAAATATAGTAAAATTTAGTCTCCTCAAATACTGCGTGAGAAAATAAAGTATCGAGTTGAGTGAGTTTCCCAATACCGAAGAGGACTCAAAAGTTCCAAGTGAGAGTCGAAATTACCGAGTGGGACTCAAATACTGAGTGAGACGGCTATTGTTTAAAAATTGGAAAGTACCCAGTGATACACATTACACAATCCTCTCTAGCTTCCAAGATATGTTAATGACTTATATTAACTTTTAAACAATGTTTATTAAATTAGGGTTCTCCGAAGAAGTTGTGCAAACCCCTAACCTACAAGGTATACTCCCATAGTGACTCCAGTTTACCAAACACTTCCCTTGACTTTCATTTCCGTTTTCATTTGTCTCGGTCATATGGTTAATTTCTTTTATTGCTTGCGTGTGAAACGAGTAACCAAGCGAGAAGGGATGAGCCATGTTTTAGATGGCGTTGAAATAAGTTTCAGGTGAAAGGTTTTGGTTTTCAGAGAAAGATAGATTTGGGAGAGACACATTACTAACCCAAATTTAAATATTCGGGGAAGGCCGTCACTTGCCCCCACGAAACTTGCCCCCACGACAGTTGCCCCCACGTCACTTGCCCCCACGTCACTTGCCTCTCCGCGACACTTGCCCCCAGCGACAGTTGCCCCGAATTGAGAATTTTGTTTTGTAGCACTGTTTGTTCTGTTTTTGGATGTAGTTATTTGATTAAACGTTGAATGCAGACATGGAGGCTATGTTATAACAGATTACAAATATAACAGCAAACCTAAGGGAGAGTTTAGTTTTGGGGTCAATTTTTCTAATTTCTCCGATCTCGCTGATTTTTACGTATTTTAGCTAATTTTTAAAATAAAGGTCGTAAGTCTTCCGGTTGGCTGTCTATTCATTCGCCCACAAAAAACTGTTTTTTTATTGTTTATTTTTTTGTTCTCTTATTCCATTATTTTCTTTACAAACTGTTTTTTGTCAGTAATAACTTTACATTTACATTTTTTAATGAAAAAAACATGTTTTTCTTTCATCAAGATCTTCTCTCTTCGCCCGGCCCTAAGACCGCCCGTCAGCCCGTCCAGATAAAAAACCCTATCTTTAACACATGAAATCTTTGACGGGCGATGCAGACGGGCGGATAAGTGCCGCCCGTCAACTTTTCAAAGAAAAAAGTTTTTTTAATGAAAAAAACATGTTTTTCTTTCATCAAGATCTTCTCTCTTCGCCCGGCCCTAAGACCGCCCGTCAGCCCGTCCAGATAAAAAACCCTATCTTTAACACATGAAATCTTTGACGGGCGATGCAGACGGGCGGATAATTACCGCCCGTCAACTTTTCAAAGAAAAATGTTTTTATGGGCGAATGAATGGCTGCCATAGTGCACTTGCAGGCGAATATAATTGTGCTATGTTACCCTTCCCGGGCGAATGTAGTAGTGCTATGTTTGCACTCCCGGGCGAATGTAGTAGTGCTATGTTAGGGTACTGGGGCGAATGAATAACTCGCCTTCCGGTTAGTGAGTAATTTTACCTCGGAATTGAGACCTGATTTCTCCTCAAAGCTGCCGAAAAAATCTCTGAGTCAAAGATTGAGTGTACTGTTAAGTGTTATAACATAACTTTTGTAATTTTGTAATATATAGTTTGTGTCTTTTTGGTTTTTGATGAAAAGGATTAAATTAATACACTCTGCTGTTATATCTGTTATCTGTTATAACACAGCTTACACGTTTGCATTCAACACTAATCAAATAACTGCATCCGAAAACAGAACAAACAGTACTACAAAACAAAACAAAGTTCTCAATTTGGGGGCAACTGTCGCTGGGGGCAAGTGTCGCGGAGAGGCAAGTGACGTGGGGGCAAGTGACGTGGGGGCAACTGTCGTGGGGGCAAGTTTCGTGGGGGCAAATGTCGTAGATCCAATATTCGGAGGATGATAGTCTGCAGTTTTCAAAATCTCAGCACATAAACCGCCACTACAAGACAAATGTACTGTAGTCAGTTTGTAGTATTATGCTGCGGAAATGTAAGCCGTAACCGGCGTAACCGTTTCCTTATTTTCAGAGACCTGCTTTACACGTTTTATTTAGGGTTGGCAAAATAGTATTCGTCACAATCTCAGCCTGAACGATTGCTTCATAAAGGAGCCTCGAGACGGTGTAGGATCCGCTGCAGATAAGAAGGGCAACTATTGGACTTTGGATCCGGAATACGATGACATGTTTTCTCATGGAAATTTCAAACGAAGGCGACGGTGTGGAACCAAAAGTTATTTATGTTTAACCCTTTTATCGTAATTATACTAATTCTCGTCTCGTATTACAACAACAGAAAGCACAAATGTACAAAAAATGCTAATTGGACCTTGAATTTTGCCAACCAGACTGTTATTTGATAGTAATGTATATATGTGTGAGATGTAGCATGTAATTACGAGTTTGTCTAAAAAGCGGAACCGGAAACGGAAACGGAATCATGGTTTGAACAATGGAATTAAAAGCTGCAACAAGGTCTAAAAAGTGGAAACAGAAACAGGGGTGCGTTTCACGAAGCTATCTTAAGTTATTACTTACGATTAAACTTAAGATAAACTTAAAATTTAACTTATGGTGTGCCTAAGATATAACATAAAGTGTTGCACAACTTTTTAGACCATCTTAAATTTTGATTAAGTTTTGCCTTAGTAAAAACGTTTCTATTAAGTTGAGCTTAATTCAAATTTCCCGCCAATTTTAAGTAATAATTAGTGAAAAGTTTATTTTCACGTACAAATTTATTTCAAAACGGTTATTTGCACATTGACACTGCGGTTTTCGTTTTGACCGCAACTACACTACATACTTTCATTTCGTTCAGTTTTCCGCTTGATTGAATTTTCTGTAATTTTCAAATTTTTCAAAATAGGTCGATACTCATGTGCCAAAGTTAGCATTGATCAAGAATACTCAATCATCTCAAATTTATTATTTTTGGAGTTTAAAACTGCTTTAATTGTAACTTAATGTAGGGTTATACCTACATTAAGTTTAAGAGGAAACTTACGAGGAAAGTGGAACTTAAAACTGCTCGGAAACTCCTATAAATATAACTATAATAAAAAATTAAGTTGCAACAGAACTCCAACTTAAGATAAACGTAGAACTTAAGTAGGCTTCGTGAAACGCACCCCAGAAATCGGGTCTATTAGGCTGAAACGGAATCGGGGACTAAAAAGAAGAAACGGCAAGCGCAAACGGGTCTAAAATGTGGATTATTATATGGAATTCGGTATCGTTCGCTGACTAAAAATCAAATGAAAAAACAGCTTACAATATTTAATAAGTAGTAGTTGTAATTTAATAAAGAATAGATGGTTATTTTTATCTAGTACTATCGTTTACTGTAAATGAAACTTCGTTATAGCTAGCTAAACACTACTCTGCATCTTTGGGATCACAAATATAGGAATATTCCAGATTGTGTTCCAGTTATTATCAATCCAGTCTCACTTTGTTGACAGTTTTCTGGGTGTTTTGATTACTAATTGACTATCCCAACAACCCTTTTATGGGCAAATATTTCCTGATTAAATCTTAAAATCGAAAAATAGAACTCTGAGCTCTGTATGCTATATAACTTCCGTTGGACTGCATAAAAAGCCATTTCGAACTAGTCAACTTTCATATGATTTAGACAAAAATTAGTAGAAACTAAACTTGCATTTGTAAATGGTTGCCTTTAAATAATCCAGCTGGGATAAACTATTTCATAACTAAATATTCCATTACCGATTTCGTTCGTTTTGAATTCATTCATGGATGATCTTGTATCTTGCAATAAATTTTTTAAATACAAGGAAATGAAAATTTTATAATTTTGCCTTAATTTCTGCTGTTTCTTTTGATTACTTCCTACATATTTAATAGAATAGTTTAATTAAATGACATTATCCCGCCATTCAACGTCCAAAAATTTGTTAAATATTAATTTATTCTGACAGGTTTCTTGTATGTATAGTTTAAATTATTACATTCACTTGTGTGAAATTTTGTATTTATTCTGTATATCAACACACTACAACAAGTTTAGCGTATGCTGTCAGTCGCTGGTGGAATGCCAACGATACAGATTTTTCGTTGCGTGCGCCCATTGCGACACAGCGCAATCTACCGAGGGAAATTCCTGTGGCGCACTGAAGTCTGACCAAAAAATGTAGAAAGCGAAATGGTTTTCTTTATATCTCAAAAACGCTTCAAGATAGCTACCACAAATTTTCTGAACCGGACTGATGAGATCTTTCTTTTTGTGAAAAATTTTTTTTGAAATTTCCCGTGCGATTTCAAAGGGAGCCGCTTTTATATGTACAGAAGGATTGGTACATGGTACTGCCGCGAGTTTTTTCAGGAAAATTTTCCCCTTGTATGAAAGTGCTACACACCAAATTTCAACTTTTTTGGCTGAAAATTGCGTGAGTTATTCAATTTTTTAGAGTTTTAAAATCCTTTGATCTTTGCCGCTTTTTCGACTTTGACTGGTTATTACTCGCGACTCGCGCAACGGAAAAATTTTTCGATTAGATTTTGAGGACCGCCTTGGCGTCCACTTTCACCCGATATATGTGAGATTTCAAAATTTGAAAGTCGATTTTTTCGAAAAATACCACTTTTTGACCCAAAATTTCGACATAGCGAGTCTAGCAAAAGTGAGTAAAAATTACATAATCATAAAGTTCAGTCTAAGCTGAATCCAACGATTTAAAGATTTTGTGGCTATTTCAGTTTTTTCGCAATTTTCAGCCAAAAAAGTTGAAATTTGGTGTGTAGCACTTTCATACAAGGGGAAAATTTTCCTGAAAAAATCGCGGCAGTACCATGTACCAATCCTTCTGTACATATAAAAGCGGCGCCCTTTGAAATCGCACGGGAAATTTCAAAAAAATTTTTCACGAAAAGAAAGATCTCATCAGTCCGGTTCAGAAAATATATACTTTGTGGTAGCTATCTTGAAGCGTTTTTGAGATATAAAGAAAACAATTTCGCTTTCTACATTTTTTGGTCAGACTTTAGTCTCACTAGTCACTACGCATGTTTCCGCCTCCAGTTTTTGTACCATTTTTCTGCATTTTTGGTTTCCGCTTTTTCCGATTAAATTCCATTTCCACATTTGAGACCGTGTTTCTGTTTTCATTTCCGCTTTCGTTTCCGTTTCCACTTCCATTTTTAGACAGACCCTGCAATTACTCCGCTCAGAGCTGGCGGTGCTCAACATTTGAGGGAGGTCAAAATTTCACGCTTGGGGGAGATCAAAATTTCATTATTATCCTCTCCTCGTCTGGGGAGGGGATAATAACTAGCAGGAGTCAGGCAAATTGCAGCAACACTTAAACGGGGCCGTGAATTTTGCAGGGCGCCTACTATTCCTATTTTTCCTATTTTTTCCTATATTTTTCAAATATTCCTATTTATTCCTATTTTTACCCAAAATTCCTATATTTTCATATTTTTTCATAAGTTTTGAGAAGATTTATATTTTTAACGTGGGAATATCTATATATAATTTTGAGTTGTATACGTGCGTACTTCCAATGGTCAATTCTGAAAAATTTTCCGGCTCCGCCGGCGCCGGAGTAGTAGTTTGTTTATATCTGTGATATCGGCTTTATTCTTGCCTTTTGAACCGATCAATACTTTAAGAATAGTTTTGGTCAAGTTCTCACGGCTTATATCGTTCCTCCGTACTTTAGAATTGGGTCTGTTCCGTGGGGGACTTGGAGTTGACCCAAGATAATTTTCAGAGTTTCTATCTTAGGAGATTACGAGTGGAGGACTTGTACCTTAAGTATAAATTAACGTAATTCGCCCAAAGATTACCTGCTGTTGCAGGGTCGTATCCACGATTTGGAAAAGGAGGGGGTTTTGAATAACATTTATTGAAAAGGTGGTTTTGACAAAAATTTGCACGTTTTGTAATGGAATATTGATAAAATTTAACCCAAAAGGAGGGGTTTCGGGTCTTTCCCATTATCCCCCCATAGCTTCGTAGAAGTACTGAAGATGCACACTTTGACGGATTGAGTTGAAATTTGGTAGGGGTAAGTTTTCGGACCTGCTGATTTCAAAAATGCAAAAATTTTAAAATTTTAAAAAAGTTTTTTTAAATTTTAAAATTTTAGTTTGGTAAGGGGGGACCAAGAGGAACCGAAAAAATTTTTGTCTTCGATTTTGCTGAAAAGATGTACATAGGGGTTTTCGAGGATCTGAAATCGGTTTTTCAATCCAGCTTTTTGTTAGCTTAACAAAAGCTAAAGTTTTAAGCTTAACATGTAAGCTTAGCCTGAGCTAACGAAAAGCTGGATAGAAAACGGATTTCAGATTCGTGTTCTACGACCCCGAAAACCCCTATATACATCTTTTCAGCAAAATCGAAGACAAAAATTTTTTCGGTTCCTCTTGGTCCCCCCTTACCAAACTAAAATTATAAAATTTAAAAAAACTTTTTTAAAATTTTAAAATATTTGCATTTTTGAAATCAGCAGGTCCGAAAACCTACCCCTACCAAATTTCAACTCAATCCGTCAAAGTGTGCATCTTCAGTACTTCTACGAAGCTATGGGGGGATAATGGGAAAGACCCGGGGTTTCAACCCCCAAAACCCCTCCACTGGATAGGCATAGGAATGATTGATAAGCCTGATATGGGAGTTCAGCTGATGGCCCTGTGGTGTAGCTGGTCAGCCTGTCTGCTCCGGAGTCAGAAGGGCCGTGGTTTAAAACCCGGCTGGGCCAATTCTTTACTTTCAATGGTGAGTGAAAAGCTGAACCTCCCTCTTCCCTTCCTCTTCTAGGTCCTGCTTAAGCTAGAGATAATCTTGATGTTGGTGAAAATGGGTGTAAAAAGCAAAAGTGTAATTTTAAAAAATCTTGGCTCTAATATACAATTAAAACTAGGATTACTAAAAGAAAATTTGTTTTGAAACACGGGCACTGCTGGACAAAATTTAGAAGCGTGGACATGCGGGCATGTGCGGGCAGACGTGGCAAGACCTGCGTGGACAAAGGTGGACGTGGACACTGAAAATCTTGTCCACTTCCAACTCTGGATCCGATCCACATCACTACTGGTCTATTCCCAGTCTAAAGATCATGAATCCGCCATGAATTTAGGCTGTATATGCGTATACGTATATACCCTGGTGCTAGGGTATGCTAACCTGGCTTTAGTATAGTCCCCCAAACCCCTCCCTTCCAAAAGTGGCCGCCCTTTTGGTATCAAATTTTGACCTAGGAAATAAATCGCTCAGAAGGCTAATTTTCGCCGGAGATCTTACTAGATGTTTGTCTTTTTTGGCATTATATAAATCTGTTTTTCTCATTAAAAACTAACTTGATCAGCTAATTAAATTTTTCTAATTTTCATTTTGCCCCCTCCCCCAAGAAAATTTCCGTGGAATAAGCCCAGCTTACTGCCACTGTCTATTTGCTAGATTAACGCTAAAAACTTGCTAAATTTGACCAAAACTGACGTCGTGTTGGCCGGAAGAATTCCTATATTTTCCTATTTTTTGCTGGAAAAATTCCTATATTTTCCTATTATTTCGCGAAAAAATTCCTATATTTTCCTATTTTTTCAAAGATTCCCAGTAGGCGCCCAGATTTTAGATTTGGTTTGTAAGCTTTGATGTCGTCCAGCAGTGCCTCCAAAATACTTCCTTTACCGTTCCCATTGATCTGCCGATAACTATATTTACCTAAATGAGTTGCATATCTGAAGGACTTTAATCCATGTATTTTGGATGTCCTTTTCGCCAGTTACCAAGTAATCCTTCCACTGAGTTTGTACAGACCCCACCTTTTGCTGTAAATTCTTTAATGTGGTTTACAGCTGAATGGTCGTACCCAATTTCATGCAGCTTCTTATAGATTACAAAATCATCGTGCTTAATGTTGCAACTTTTCCGAACATGTTTTTCTCACCATATGCAGGATTATCTCCTGTTAGGGGCTTAAATTTGTACCTTTTCTATTGATACTTTATAATTGAATGCATGAGTTTTGCCTGATGCTGCTTGTTTCACAGCGTAGTACTTTGTGCTTTGTTTGTAACTTTTGATGATACCAGGGGGATCCCCCAAGACATAATTTGGGAGCCCTGGTAAAGATTGCTCTGGTTTTTGCTAGTGCATTGATTTTGCGATTGAGGGGGCAAGTAGTTAAGTTGTTACAATATAGTCTATATTTAAGTAGGGCATGCTTTTCAAGGGAACGAGCGGCTATTTCCGAGTTAAATTACCCAAACCAGGAGGATCCCCCACGAACAGGGCAGTGAGACCCTGGGACACGAATTTTTCAGTCCTCAAACGGCCTTTTAAGCCTGTGACCGAATCGCAAAAAACCTATAGTGAGAGCAGTATCGCTCCTATAAAATCTTAACAGTATCGCTCCTATAAAATCGCCTAGCAAAGTGAGATATATAGTATCGCCTATGCAAATTCTTTAGCACCAGTTGAGATGTCATCGCCTTCTTGTGTGTGTTGAGCTGTCCCATGAGCTGTCCGCGTAGGACAGTATACTTGGGCCCTAATTTTTATATTAATTGCTTTAAATTAATGTTCGTCACTTTGCTTTGTAATTTGTATAGCTTGTCCCTTGTTTCTTTTAGTATGAAACGACCCACTAGACAGAATATCATTATGGAAAATCCGTGGGCCTTGTTTCAGTCTGAGTACTATCTGGCCGCGGCTGCTCAACAAGCCCAACAGCAACCAATCGCCGGACCTCATGGAATGGATTATCTGGCCGCTAGATCGCAGATTTTTCATCCATTTCAGTCGGTCAGGTTCCGATCAATAATTTATTCGTTAGCTGATCACAGAATTACACAATTATGCAAAGGTTGTTAAAAGTAATTTCTGACATGTCCATTTAAGTCACTGGTTTAGGTATTATAGTCAGGTTTGAAAAACAGTGTATACATATGTGGTGTCATATACGTGTCTAATCACTTCTGCTTGCTCCAATGCGACGTTGCATTTGGTCACTCTAGCACGCTTTGACATGTTATAACTACAACATCTTCTTTGACTGCGAGACCACGATTGGTTGGAAACATAAGCGGTGCGCACTTTTGCACCGTTATAGCATTACAATTGATTTACGAAAAAGAAGACAAACGCAGAAAATCTCTCAGATTGTTTGAGTGAGTTGTTATTGAGGAACCTTGCGAGGCCAAGTTTCAGAATATTGTTTTGACGCTTGAGGAGCTTGAGAGAGGGGGCCTAGACGCCGCCATAACTAAGGTATTTCCTTTTTCGAAATTTGCCCTAAAACTGGGATACAACGAGAGGTTATCAAGCACCCCACCTTCTTCTCTCTGTGGAAAGTGAATGCGATGCAACCCCTTTTAGACTCACAAGCACCTGTATGAGCTGGACTGGACGTGTAATGCGGGGTAATGTTACATATCTAAGTTACAGAAGTATGCTCTGTCGTGCAACAACAAATTGCGCAAATTTCAGAGTTTAATCTAAGCTGCATTCACTCAGCGCAAGGGATAAAAAGAAGCGGAATTTTTTGTATAGTTTAGTTGTGTCAACTCGTGGGTACTTTGAGTTCTTAACTTATGTAATGCTATTTTCAGATACCACCAGCACACACGTCAGTCTCCTCGGATGCAGCGACCAGAACGATGAATCCTTTGCTGACCTACTTTCAACCTGGCCAGCCAATTCCCCGACCGAATACGGCATTTCCTGCAGCAGTGCCACCATCTGTGCCTTTAACCTGGAACCAAACTCAAGCTCAAAGCCAATGGAAGCTTAATTGAAACGCAAACGGACATTATCATCTTTACAGTTGACCAAAACGTCATTTTCCTCGCAATTTCATTGCAGCGAACGAACGAAATTCCTTATTTAGATGTACATTGTATTATTTTATTTTTTCTCAAAGGAAAACATAACACTATATATGTATGTAGTTTCTTCAAAGTGTATAATAAAAGCGACGGTTAGTTATGTTAGTGATGTTTCAGGCACTAAAATTTAAGCTAAAACTAGGTTTCAGGTTGTACAGGTTACAGTTTCAGTCACTGAAACTGAAATTTAAACAAACTATTTGGCAGGAGACCTGCAACTAAAACTGAATCTGCAATTATTAT
>JASAND010003104.1:0-30393 GCA_030248195.1 Trissonchulus latispiculum
ATCGTAAACAACTCGAGTAGTACTACAAGTACCACCATACTTTTGGTTTCGTTGAAGCTTCTGAATTTTTACCGACGTCGTTACCGTGCGTTTGTTTTTTTTCTCGGTGAATAACTTGTGAAGTACATTTTAGGCGAAGTCTTATTTTGAGACGATGAGCATTTGCTTTCCTGCCTATTATATGTTGGTAGACAGGATCCCCCATGCTACCTTTTTTTGGTCATTTTGTCACCTGGCCAATTTTGGCTCTGTGCCAAGGTCCCAAAGTCGGACTTTCTTTATTTTTTTCACAATTTTGGGTACACTTTTTCTAGAACTTTTTGGAAGCTGACTGGAGGAGTCTTCAGTATCTTTTGTTGAAAATTACCGAAATTTTCTAAATAACCGAGGATTTTTTAATTTTGCTCCCTGGCTTTCAAGAGATGGGCCCAAACTTTGCATTTTTTAGCCTCTGTTTGGGCGTGCGGTCCCCTAAGTCCATCTTTTGAGGAGAACTCTTCTAAAAAGTCACTAAAAATGGCAGTTTTTCGACTTTGGGTGGTGCCAATATATAGTAAATCGAGGTCGCTAGAAAATGATGAAAGCATATTTCCGATACCTTGTATTGACCACTGGTCAGCATGGCTCCCGTGGTTCTCCTTTAGGGTCAAAGTTGGGAAAACTCCCTCTAAGCAGTGTTTTTCGGCGTTTTGGTCGAGAACCTTTTGCGGCTATCCATTGCTCTAGTTTTCAATGTTTACCTCGTAGAAACCGACCGCAGTTTTTTTTTTTTTTTTTTTTTTTCCCATAAGCTACTGGTCGTACTATTTTTTCCTTTTTTCTCGATTTCTTAGTTTTTTTTTTTTTTTTTTTTTTTTTTTTTTTTTTGTTTGTGTGTTTTTCTCTCTTTTATTTTTTTTTGTTTTTTTTTTTTTTTTTTTTTTTTTTTTTTTTTTGTCAAACGGAACAAAACGGCGTTTTTCATCGATTTGGTCAAAAGAATTTCCTCATCAATGAAATCAATTACCGCTCGTTTCAATGGGCATATCGCCAAGCCGAGCCGGAAGTGACCACTGGTCACTTCCCTGTTATGGGCCTATTGATCACTGGTCAAACGGATTAAAACTGCGTTTTCGTCGTTTTGGTCGGGAGCACATAAGGTAAATCGACTACGCTCGTTTTAATGGGCATTATCGCCGAAACCAACGGAAGTGACCACTGGTCACTACAGCCGACGCGGCTCACAGACCATGATCAACGGCCTAGAATCGCGCCTTCGGCATTCGTCGGGGTACATATAGTAAATTCACTAGCTTCGTGTTAATGGGCATATCGCCGAAACCGACGGAAGTGACCAGTGGTCACTACGTTCTATGAGGCCTATTGACCAGTAGTCAAACCCCTTAAAAGAGCGTTTTTCGGCGGTTTGGTTGGGGGCATATAGTAAATCGACTACGCTCGTTTAGCATGGCACTGTTCAAGCTCCTTGTATCCATTACCGCATTGCTGGAAAGGGATCCTTTAAAATAACAGAAGGACAAGAAATAAAAATGCTCCTCTGGAGCATGAAAAAGTAATATGGATGATGGTGAGGTTGCAAAATCAAGAGAGGACTAGTCTTTAAAATGCTTAATATGGGGCTAGGTTAAAAAATAGAAGAGGACTAGGTTGGCTAGAATTACTATGGGCACAGCTTCGCCGAATAATCCCATATTCGCAGGATTTCACGTTTCGTCTTAGCTTAGAGTTATCAATGTCAGTCAATAAAAAATTTAAGCAGTTGAATATTCATCGAATATAGCTGCTTGCATGTACTGTTAGACTAGCTGCTAGGAATATATACGTAAATTATCATCATTTTTTTGTTGTGTTGAACTACTGCAGGCTCTACTACTAGGAGAGGTCTAAGGATACGTATGATGCTAAAACTACTGGTCCAAGTCAGGAGGAAATAGAAGATCGTGGGGAGAGTCTCACTTATTCTTGAATATAGTTTTCCCGTATAAATGGATACGTAAAATGCGCTGGTTAGTATGAGGCACTTATCGAAAGAAAACGTTTGCTAAAATAAAAGTTCGAATAAAGCTGGAGCACATACCGTAGCTGCAGATTATTTATGAACTATAAACCAAATGTATCGTGGATATGCATAATAATTTACATTTACAAACCGCGAAAATGGGTTGTTCGGCGAAGCTGTGCCCATATTAATTCGCTCACAACCTAATCCTCTTCTATTTTTTAACCTAGCCCCCATATTAAGCATTTTAAAGACTAGTCCTCTCTTGATTTTGCAACCTCACCATCACCCATATTACTTTTCATGCTCCAGAGGAGCATTTTATTTCTTGTATATATATATATATATATATATATATATATATATATATATATATATATATATATATACAATAGATTCAGATTGTTTTGGTTTCCTACTGATTGTTGTAGATATGTCTGGTACGGGCTCTACGCCAAACCCATTTCAGGCTGCTGATAATAGCCCTTTCTCGGTACGGACGTAATATTAATATTATACATTATAGGTGTGGGTTTTACGATAGGATTTTAAAGATTTTGAAGTGGTAAATACTCTTCTAACGCATGAAAATGTGACTGCTCGTGGGCATGACTGTGTGTATACATAAAAATAATTTTCCGATATGCACTGCCCGTCACCTCTCTCTCTGTTCGGAAATCTCGCGGTATAGACTGTGTTCACCCGTCACTAATATACTAATATCCACAGGGGTCTATCTAGGGTTGGTTGTTTCCGAAAAAACATTGCCGGAGAAAAGATTTTTTCCAGGTTTTTCCCTTTTTTCTGTCACCCCAAAATTTCCCAATGTGCTAAAAGTTTCGTCATTCCATGTTTCTGCATGCATATAAGCAGTTTTCACTATATATAAAAGTTCCCACTATTTGGCAAAACTTGTCAATTTTTTGCTGTTTTCCAGAAAAAGTGTGTAATTACACGCGTTTTTGAGCTAAAAATACTGCTGTAGTCTATAACTGACTTCTGGAATCACGTTTTCCGTCGGACGGTTCTGGCCCGACATGGTTACCATGTTGGACTCCGATTAGTGTCAGGCAACCTCAAAAACAACGGCTTCGGCTATATAGTCAGAACCGGGAAAAACACCTCCAAATAAGGGTAAAAAACCGGTGCCGCCGCCTTGGAAGCCTGATAGGCCCGGTGAGTGCAACTACATACTGTGTGATCATATAGCGCCACCCTTGGTAACCACACACTGTAAGTATGAGACCACAGGGCTAAATAGAAAGTGTTCAGTATGTTATCAAAGGTGTCCTCCCAAACCACCGCTCAAAAGCTATGGGCATATCGGAATTTCCAAGCTTCTCTTGCTAGCGTGGAGAGACTCCTGGCTCCAATACATAGCATGTGGGTTTGTATTGGCTCCAAGTATTAACAAACAAGACACTATATCCCCTGCTGCACGAGGGCTCCAGCAGCTGACCATTTTTTACCCCCAAATTTTGCCGCTGTTCGGGTAAAAAACGGTCAGATCTGGAACCCAGCAAAAAAAACATTTTTCTGAAGCTATGGTGGTTTTAGTGCATTTACAATGCTTAAAAGGCATCGATTAAGCCTTAAAACTTTTTAAATTAATCAAAAATAACCATTTTTGAATATTTTTCAAAATGGCTTGTTTGCTTACGAAACCTGATTGGTTGATGCTGCACTTTTTTGAACTTTTCAAATCGATGAAAATCGTTACCTATTCATTATATATAACTTTCGTTTTTTGGTAAGGGGTAATAGGGGGGAAGGGGGGGGGGTAAAAAAATAAGGGAAAGGGTGGCTAAATATACCAAATTTGATGCGCTCTTTTACCTGGACGGAGGCATTAAATCTACTCCAGCTCTATTGATTTGGGGTGATTTTTTTACCACGGACCATTTTTTACCATTGTGGCCAGATAAAAAACGGTGATTTTTGAATATACCTACAGTACTGTAGAGATGGAAAGGAATTTCATATGCATGATTCGATAGAGGACAGTGCCTGGCAGGTCCATGCCAAACCGCTTCGAGATTGTCCAACTTTTGCGTAAGTTAGAGGCGTAAGTCGAAAATCGCTTTTCCCGGTTCTGACCATTACGGTTTTCGAGGTCGCTGAGCTCGAATTTGGCGTTAGGTTTGCTCTAGCTGCTGTTCTGACCTCAATAACTAACACAATATGAAAGTGATTTTTTATTTGTTAAAATTTTAACAAAATAATCACCACCTCAGGACGGCTCTAACGTCCGACTGTGAACTTCTATGTATCGTTAGCGCACAGTCAGGACATGTCACATGCACAATACGGGTTGCCTAGGGTTTTTCCTCAGTAAATAGCAGCCTAAATTCGAACTTGTGCCCTGTTCGTATGGAGAGGGCCTGGGGGCTCCAACTCACAGGCTGTGATGTCGAGATGTGTGGCTATCACCATGCAAAAAATTGGGTCTCTGCGACTTTCCTGTGAGTCAGGGTGCAGTGATTTTTTGTTAAAATTTTGGGTAATTTTTTGTTAACCTTCCTATACATCTATACGTATATATATAGTCAAACGGGAAAAAAGTCACGTCAAAATTTCGGGAAAATAGCCACGACCGCTGTGGCCTACCGGGCGAAGCTATTGAGGTATAGTTGGCATGTAGAATGACTACCTCAGTACAAGCTTACACACTGAGTTTTAGCTTTCTGGCTCTCCTATACAGTCAGTAGTAGTTTTTTAAGTTTTTTCCTGGTTTTTGCGTAGGGTTTTTGTATGCGTGTATAGAAGTATATTATATCTGGATTGCTTCGACGTGGTGCTTATTTAGGATCCTAGTGTAAAAAATGCTGTTAGTGTTGATAGTGGTGACGGTACACAGGCGACTCTCGACAATTACAACCCCTTCTCGACTCCTGCTTTAGACACTGCTAACCCAGGCGAACAGGTTCGTTAGCTTAGGCTTTCTAACAGTTTTATTTTGCTGTCTTTCACAGGTGAAAGGAGTATTTTAGGTTTTTCTGCTTACTGGATTTTATTATTTATCTATCGGCTTTCTCGCACAATGCCTGCTTGTGCTCTTGGTATTGACTAACACTTTACGTCCGATTCAAATGTTTCCGCAGCTAGCTACGCATACGTACTTATGTACAGTACATTTCATGGAAAGCTGGGCCATGAATTAGGAAAGCAAGAAAATATGTTGCCATTTCTGTTTAGAGATTTTTCGTCCACGTTGACTAAAATTACCTTTTCCGCAATATTTTGCCTTTTTCGCCAATTTAAGAACTGCGTCACTGGTCCCCTGCTTTCCATGACATGTATATACTGTATTGTTATATTTACATATTATAATAATAGTCTCGTGGTATTCGTTGAATTAAGATACTCTGAAGAAAAAGAGCGGGGGGGAGCCACAGGACTGTACGTGTTAGGACTTACAGAAAAACTGCTGAAGCAGGGGGGAGGGGGTCGAAGGTAGGAAAAATAAGGAGAGAAGAGGAAAGGGCCGGGACTAGCTTTCCCGTGAAGACTGTGTTTTTCTCCTCGGTGAAATGCCCATGTGCAATTTTAAAAAATTTGTAGTTCAGTATTTATGGCAAAGCCGTTACAGGACTTGCCACGTGTTAAGCAGAAAAAGCATGCTGAATGTAAAATGTCCTATGTTCAAAAATCCTGCTTTGTTAATTGCTAACATAAATGGCCTTTGAGAACCGTTTGCTGTTTGTAATGCAAAACTGAATTGGAATGAATTGGATTGAAAAAATACGATAATGTATATATATATAACTTTAAAATTTGAAAAGTTGAAGAACAAATTGAAAATATTATGTAACTTGGACGTTTAACAACTCAGATTGTTTGAGTCTCAATATTTTTCTTGTTCAAGCTTTAGTGTCTTTGTATACGTACATTACAGAATTCAGGAGCATTTCCAGGAGTTGGAGTCGCGGTAGACCCGCCTCCCCCGTATCAACCTACTGCCTCGGGAGCAGCTGTGATAACTCCGCAGGATAGTAGAACTCCACTGCCGGGCCATGACGACTTCTTAAGAAGACAAGAAGTGAGTTACGTAGTTCTGATTTAAGTAAATGAGCTTTTTTAACTTTATATATATATATATATAGGTGTAAAAGCTAAACTCTCAGAGAACGTAGCAACATCTTGCTCCTTATCCCCCTTCCTTTAGCTTATTGCTGAATGTGTTGTCAGTTACGGAAACATAGCGGTACGTGTGATACATGCAGTTTTTGGAATTTAGGAGTTGGAGCGAAAAGCTGAAGAGCTTAGACGACGTGAAGAAGCTCTGAACAGTCATCCTGCTAATAGTATTTTCATTTTGATATGTTTTAGAAGTTTGATAGTGTTTTTATTTAACTTGTTTTTTGTCTTACTTTAGTGGTCCATAGTTTTCCGGGTTGGTGGTTTATTGAAGGTGAACCCGAAGAACTTGAAAGAATGTTTTGCTTTTTAGAGGAAATCGTTGTTCAAATCTTTAATTCTGTTCATTTTGCGAAAACAAGAAGATGTTTAAAACATTAAACTTTTTAAGGGGGAATAAGAATTGTCTGGTAAAATAAGACGACAGTTTAAGCTTTTTCTGCACGAAAAACTGTAAAAACGTTGGGAATGCGTATATTATGTATCCGCGAATATTTTGACTTTTGCCTTTTATGTTTCCTGTTTACTTTTTTCTTACCTTCAAATCGCTATGACCGCTAGGTCAGTCCCTAGTAGTTTTAGTTTGGTAAGCTTAAGCATTCATACACGACCTGGTCACTAGCGTAGCCAGAAAAAAATTTAGGGGGATGTAAAAATTGTTCGATGTCTGGGGCGGACCCCTCCAGAAGTTGAGAAAATTTTCTGGGATTTAGTTATCTTCGTTGAATTTTTACAGAGCATTCTTTGATATTAGAAATTACTTAAGACCTAGCACGTGTTCATGCACTCAAATGATGCAGAATCTGGTCAAAGTATATACGCCAGATAAACTGGTATTCATTGTAGGGTGCGAAACACACATTCGTGCCGACGGCTATGGACACATGGCACGGATAAACTCCGGGGGTCCACAGAAGTCGGGGGAATTCCTCCCATTCCCCCCACCCTGCTTGCTCCCTTCCCTGACACAGCTGATTTAACTTACACATACACCACGTGGTTGCACCTCCTGTTATTTATATAAGGTCTCATTCCATTTTAGCTAAAAAATCCGAAGAGAAACTTTTCAAATAAAATATTCAACGAAAATGGTATGAGAAACTTAAATGAAAAATGCAATTGAAGGATGTAGCATGAAGTCTCGTAGTCTAGGACTTTTGTATGTACTGATTGGTTATTCAAACATCATCGAAGCTTAATATAATCACAAAGACAATATAGAACGAGTGTTTTGGGGCGGCAGCCCCCAAATCTGAAGATTTTCAGAAAACCCACTGTTAAAGCATAATGGAAACTTTCCATTCTTGTGAGTGCTACTTCCACATTTTGTCTTCGTCATTCTTTCGTCATTTTTATTTTGGCGTTGTCGAAACTATTGTTCATTTCAGCAAACGACGCTATTTTTGACCAAAAACCTATTACCAATAGCGTGAAAAATTTGCGATTTTGGCAAGAGATATATTATTGTGATTGAAAATGAAAATTGCAGTTATACTTTCTTAGTGAGTGTCCTTCTTTTCAGTTAGCGAAATTTTATAAGCCAAGTAATCCCCCTCTCCGAATTGTTAAGCTCGCGCGAAGCATTTTTATCAAGTTCGCGCGTGTATTTTTCTTTCATAATAATGCACAAACTGTCGCCTATGTTTATTGCGAGCAACAACTTTCGTTATGGTAGTTTTCTTGTAGTTCAAAATCGTTGATATTTCAAATTTCTGAATTTTAACATTATTGTACACCCAAAGCAGAATACGTCCTTTATGGAATTAAGCTAGGAGAGTTATTTACAATCTGCATTATGTTCATACCATGGTGTGCTAAGTGGTAGGGTGGCTGATTTCCTACCCAGCAAACAATTTTTCTGCTATAATTTTAGCGAATGTTTATTTTCCTATTGAACGCAATGATAGAAAATTACGAAAACTGGTCTTTTCTTGTGTCTCGAATCCATAGGAACAACGGAAATAGGGAAAGTGCAAAAACAAATCGGAGATGATAGGAAAATTAACCCGAAAACCACCCCAAAGCCGAAACAACGTTTTTGTTCCAGATTGCAATGCTTATAATGTATCTCCGTTTCACTATTGCAATTGCTGTTGCGAACTTCTATGCCATGTCTTATTATTTTAGCTCGCGGAAACAACTGGCCGCCATTACCAGCATTTTGTCCTGTTCAACCCTGTTTCTATCAAGACATTAATGTTGAAATCCCGGTGCAATTTCAGAAAATTGTTAAACTGGTTTATTATGTTTGGCTTCGTAAGTCTTTAAGCGTTTTCTGCTACATTTTTGGTTTCTCTGATCTTTCTCCCGCAGTTAGCTGCCTTCTTGATTTCTTTGTTAATACCTGTACTATCCAACCTTATCTTGGTTTTCATTTGAAATTGAAGTCTTTCCTTCTTGGATTTGTCTTAGTCTTAGCTTGTGAAACACGATAAAATAACTTTTCGCCAACTGTTCCTGCTACAATTGCTATTTCGTAAAATTTAGCATCGCACCAGGCTGTAAATTTCGTTAGCGTTCAATCAAATCTTTACATTTAATTATGTAGGGGCGCGATAGCGCCCCTACATAATATGGGTAAAAAGGCGTCTGCGCGGCCCCCTGGAGACCGTGTTGGCCTGGTGCCAGCTAATTAGAGGTCCGGGAGTGGTAAAAAAGTTACCATCGTAAACAACTCGAGTAGTACTACAAGTACCACCATACTTTTGGTTCGAATTCGAAACTTCGAATTTTTGCACTAGGCGATAGTTACCGTGCGTTTGTTTTTTTTTCTCGGTGAATAACGCTTATTGGAAATGCATTTTACGGCGAAGTGTTGGAACGATGTGGGCATTTTGGCACCATACTACTATTATATATTGGTAGACAGGATCCCCCCATGCTACCTTTTTTTGGTCATTTTGGCACCTGGCCAATTTTGGCTCTGTGCCAAGGTCCCAAAGTCGGACTTTCGCTATTTTTCGCAAATTTTGGTCACACTTTTCTAGAACTGGGTAGAAGCTGGAGAGGTCTAGTATCTTTTGTTGAAAACTACCAGTAGGGGTGCATAAAGTAACGAGGGGGATTTTTTAATTTTGCTCCCTAGCTTTCAGGAGATGGGCCCAAACTTTGCATTTTTTTGGCCTGTTTGGGCGAAAAGTTTCTGTGGCCCAAACTTTGCTTTTTTTTGGCCTGTTTGGGCGAAAAGTTTCTAAGTCCCACTTTTACTAGAAATGGCCTAAAAGTCACTAAAAATGGCTGTTTTCGGCCTCGGGGTGGTCCCCATATATACTAAATCGGGGTCGCTGAAAACGATGAGCATACTGCCGATACCGCTCGAAGTCACCACTGGTCAGCATGGCTCCTGTGGTTCCTCGCCCAGGGTCAAAGTTGGGAAAACTCACTCTTAACAGCGATTTTCGGCGTTTTGGTCGGGGGCATATATAGTAAATCGACTACGCTCGTTTCAATGGGCGTATCGCCGAAACCGACGGAAGTGACCACTGGTCACTACAGCCTATGGGGCCTATTGACCACTGGTCAAACGACCTAAAACGGCGTTTTTCGGCGTTTTGTTCGGGGGCATATATAGTAAATCGACTACGCTCGTTTCAATGGGCGTATCGCCGAAACCGACGGAAGTGACCACTGGTCACTACAGCCTATGGGACCTATTGACCACTGGTCAAACGGCCTAAAACGGCGTTTTTCGGCGTTTTGTTCGGGGGCATATATAGTAAATCGACTACGCTCGTTTCAATGGGCGTATCGCCAAAACCGACGGAAGTGACCACTGGTCACTACAGCCTATGGGGCCTATTGACCACTGGTCAAACGGCCTAAAACGGCGTTTTTCGGCGTTTTGTTCGAGGGCATATATAGTAAATCGACTACGCTCGTTTCAATGGGCATATCGCCGAAACCGACGGAAGTGACCAGTGGTCACTACGGCCTATGGGGCCTATTGACCACTGGTCAAACGGCCTAAAACGGCGTTTTTCGGCGTTTTGTTCGAGGGCATATATAGTAAATCGACTACGCTCGTTTCAATGGGCATATCGCCGAAACCGACGGAAGTGACCAGTGGTCACTACGGCCTATGGGGCCTATTGACCACTGGTCAAACGGCCTAAAACGGCGTTTTTCGGCGTTTTGTTCGGGGGCATATATAGTAAATCGACTACGCTCGTTTCAATGGGCATATCGCCGAAACCGACGGAAGTGACCAGTGGTCACTACGGCCTATGGGGCCTATTGACCACTGGTCAAACGGCCTAAAACGGCGTTTTTCGGCGTTTTGTTCGTGGGCATATTATATAGTAAATCGACTACGCTCGTTTCAATGGGCATATTGCCGAAACCGACGGAAGTGACCAGTGGACACTACGGCCTAGGAGCCCTATTGACCACTGGTCAAACGGCCTAAAACAACGTTTTTCGGCGTTTTGGTCGGGGGCATATATAGTAAATCGACTACGCTCGTTTCAATGGGCATATTGCCGAAATCGGGGGAAGTGACCAGTGTCACTACGGTCTATGGGGCCTATTGACCAGTGGTCAACCCCCTTAAAACAGCGTTTTTCGGCGTTTTGGTTGGGGGCATATATTGTAAATCGCCTACGCTCGCTTCAAAGGGCATATTGCCGAAATCGAGGGAAGTGACCAGTGGTCACTACGGTCTATTGGGCGTACTGACCACTGGTCAAACCGCCTAAAACAACTTTTTTCGGCCCTACGGCGATATCCATATAGTGAATCCGTGTCGCTGAACACGACGAGCATACTGTCGAACTCTTTGTGGAGGTGAAAAACTTTCATCCTCATACACCCACAAACAGAGTTTGCAGCGGCCGAAGCTTGGGGCGGAGGTAAGAATTCAGTGGCACTGTATATTTATATAATCAGTTTTCTGCTCTACCTACGGCACTGTTCAAGCTCCTTTGTATCCATTACCGCATTGCTGGAAAGGGATCCTTTAAAATGACAGAAGGACAAGAAATAAAAATGCTCCTCTGGAGCATGAAAAAAGTAATATGGGTGATGGTGAGGTTGCAAAATCAAGAGAGGACTAGTCTTAAAAATGCCTAATATGGGGCTAGGTTCAAAAATAGAAGAGGACTAGGTTGCGAGCGAATTAATATGGGCACAGCTTCGCCGAACAACCCATATTCGCGGTTTGTAAATGTAAATTATTATATATGCATATCCACGAAACATTTGGTTTATAGTTCATAAATAACCTAGAGCTACGGTATGTGCTCGAGCTTTATTCGAACTTTTATTTAAGCAAACGTTTTCTTCGATAAGTGCTTCATACTAACCAGCGCATTTTACGTATCCATTTATAAGGAAAATTTATATTCAAGAATAACTTAGGACTCTCCCACGATCTTCTATTTCCTCCTCACTTGGACCAATAGCTTTAGCATCATATCCTTAGACTTCTGATAGTAGTAGAGCCTGCGGTAGTTCAACACAACAAAATGATAATAGTATACGTATATTCCTAGCAGCTAGTCTAACAGTACATGCAAACAGCTATATTCGATGAGTATTCAACTCCTTAATTTTTTATTGACTGACATTGATAGCTCTAAGCTAAGACGAAACGTGAAAACCCGCGAATATGGGTTGTTCGGCGAAGCTGTGCCCATATTAATTCGCTCGCAACCTAGTCCTCTTCTATTTTTGAACCTAGCCCCATATTAGGCATTTTTAAGACTAGTCCTCTCTTGATTTTGCAACCTCACCATCACCCATATTACTTTTTTCATGCTCCAGAGGAGCATTTTTATTTCTTGTGTACTGTATACTTGTTTGTACTTTAGTGTATTGTGCCACATTGTTTACCAATGCTGTGGGTTCTTTGGCCAATTTCTTAACTGGTGGTAGTGGGCCGCAGTTTGGCATCTCTCTGATTCAGTTGGCATTGTTTGTTCCCTGCTCATTCGTTCTGTGGTTTCGACCCCTCTACAAAGCATTCCGGTACGTATGTTTTCAGTTTATACTTAAGACTCTGTATGGTTTCCTCTAACGGAAATAGAAGGATATCCAATCAGAAGAGACTTAAATATGCTTAAGACTTAAGACTCCGTGCCTTTTCTGGTTTTGTAGTACATAATAATAAACATAAAAATGAAAGTTAGAATAATAGACGTCTGTCTTGCATTCGCTAACAGCCCGAAGCGGGAGAGATCCAATGAGTGGAGTTTGTAGTAATGGAGGTGTAATTCGACTTCTTTATGTACATAATCTAGTATTAGTTTAAAATGTCTATATATAACAACGTTAGACTAGGTGTCTGTTTCTTCTATCAAGTTAAGACTTGTTAATGAGTGTGTTGTATCTGTTTTACCGAATATCTCTAATCGAGCGATTTCGTTAGTTTTTAGTAAAGTTTATTTAGTTTTTTGGAATTTTAGGAATGATAGTTCCTTTAACTTTATGCTGTTTTTCTTTGTGATGTTTGCGCAAATAATATTCTGCGTCATACAAGCGTTGGGAATTGAAAGTTTTGGAACTTGGTATGTACCTGTACCACCACCGTCTTTCCCGCCATCGCTTTGTTTCGTTGACTGGTGTCAGCATGCGTTCATACGTTATGGCATGCTTTCTTTCGGTGGTCTTTCTACTGCTTTGACTAGTTTTACTTTCGAGGGTGTTCCTTCGTCTTCGTGTTGCGGTGGTTGGTGCGTTTTCCCAGTTGCTTGTTTGTTGCATCTGTTTTATTTGAAGTTAGTTTTTGTTTTGATATTTTAGAAGTGATTCCTCCAAAAATTTCTTTCTGTTCTTCTTTATGTTTTTGGCACACATTGTGGTCTGCGTCGTCTTTGCTGTCGGTATACCTGGCTATAGTTGGTATGTAATTATTTGGCACATTCATTTCAATAGTATTTCTTCTACTTTGAAAAATGACTGCAGTTTGGGTATTTTCGGATTTCTTTCAATACCACCACACCACTCCCTTGATTTTTGTCTTTCTCCTTTGAACGAAGGGCCATTTTTCAAGCAAACAGTAACTTCAAAAATTTCCTCTTCTAGAATGTACTTTTGTACTGTGCTAAAATGCAAGGGCTTCAATTAAAAGTTTGGCTTTTATATAATGCTAAATATTTTAAAAGTGATTGTTCTATCTGTTCCAACCTTGTCTGGGTGTCCGGCCTGCACTGTCAAAATCATAAAATACCCTGGTTTCAGGCAATTTCACGTTTCGCAATTGTTTTGTCTTGCTGATTAGAGAAATGATTTTTGTACGTGATTTTCTGATTTTGTTTTTGCATGCTTCAGCGGCATAATTATGGGTTTAAACAGCTTTACTGATAACATTGGTCTTGCCTGCTTCTACTTGGTGATAGGCGGTCTGTTCGCTGTCCAAGCATTAATGCAGACTATCCTACTGGGGCAGGTTGGTTGTTGCTTTTTAGAGCACGTCTTTTCTTTTTCTGGCCTTGTTTGCCAGATTGCATGTTGCATCTTGACGTAGTTTGTAGTGTTGTGCCGCTAACAAATTGCCGTGGAATGTCCTGTTGAGTTTATAGAACTGGCCCGAGGCATACAAAAACAAGTAACTGCTGCTCTCATCTCCTGAAAGCTTTATTGCAACCTTCTAAAGAAGTTGGCTTTAGAAAACAAAATACGTAACATCAACTGCCTAATATTCGAACGGGCTTGTCGGATATGGGCAGCCGCTCAAGAGACCGTGCTCGGAAGCTTCAACTCTAGTTTATTATATATAGCTCTTGTCCCTTGTGCTTTGCATGCCTTGTTTGTTGTGTTACTGTGGTGTGGTCGCTTTTTGCCATTCTCAGAATCTGAGTTACGTTGGGGATTGTTGCAGACCGTCCCCCACGTTTTGTGTTCCCCCTGTCACTAAGAGGTCTTCAGAAAGTGCCAAATTTTTATGTTTTTTGGTCAAATATTCAAAACTTAATATCCCCGTTCTTTGAGAATCGTCTATTTTGATAGTCAACTGAATTTTTTGAGTATATACATACTTTTAGCTTAGTAATCGCAGCACAAGCAGAAAACAGGCGATTACCGCATTTTTAGCATTTTTGGGGGAAATTTTATTTCCCCTACCGCCTCCACAAGGCTCACCCTTCTGCTTTTTGCTTAAAAAGACTCAGTTGCCTGTTAATTCTCAGAATATGAGAATTAGAATTAATTTTAATCTTCGACGACTCATGATTATTATTCTAATCAATAAATAAATAAATAAATAAATAAATCCAATAAAATAATTTACCGAATGCTGGTGTTAGCGTTTTATGATTTATTGGGGCGCCAGGATGGAGCTGTCCTATGTAGCTGAAATAATGTTGTATGTCGTAGTTTAGATCAACTGCATGTGCATGCATACCTAGTATTCCTGGTTTAACACTGTATAAAGCATTACTTTACACAATTTTTAATTAAAAAGCTTCCTGAAAATTTTTAAAACAGATTGGCGATATGAGCTGCTTAAACTATGGTGTGAATATTCGTGTAATGGAATATGGGAATAGTACCCTCCTCTAGCTCGTGTTTTATTCTCGCTCTAGTCTTTACGTTCTACTGAGAATCAAATCTGTTTATTAAAAATAACATAACAGACGTTTCTGACAGTATCTGTTAATCTTCCTCCCAGTTTTGAATGTGTAATATTTTATTTTTTAACCATGTTACAGTGGATGGTTTAATTCAATCGGCCGATTTGCGTCAAATGCATTCGTCGGTCTCTTGATGCTGTTGGCTACTTTAGGATTTACTGTCAGCGCGGCTTGCTTTACTGTTGCATTGATACAGGTTTGAACAGACCCTCTGTTTTTGTGGCACCTTTAATATTGTGAGACTTTCCTGTTTTACAATCTATTGAGTAGCTACAGTCTGACCAAAAAACGGAGAAAGCGAAATTATTTTCTTTATCTTTCAAAATCGCTTCAAGATGGCATAGCGCCATAAAGTACAGTAGCATAGCCAGAAACAATTCGGAGAGGGGCAAGCCAAAATTTTCCGTTGAGCACTTTGTGGGAAATGGCCAGTCAAATTTGGGAAAGCGGCAAAGATTTTGAATATTTTGATTTTGAAATTTGATAAAATGGAATAGCCTTTGCATTTCCTAACCAAAAACGCTAAAATTTGGTGTGTAGGATTTTCAGCTGTGGGCACAATTTTCCTGAAACGCTCGTGGTTCTAGCATTTACGCATATTTCTGCGCGGCGCCCTTTGAAGTTATATGGAAAACTTCAAAAATTTCTTTTCATGACGGGAAACATGAAATCACGTCGGTTCAGAAAATTATTAGCTATCTTGAAATGCTTTCAAGATATGAAGATAAACATTTTGCTTTCTACATTTTTTGGTCAGACTTCAGTTTTTGAGGTTGGCCGGGAAATTGATGCCGGCCGGTATCCCTTGCTCAGCCCAACCAAACAAAGTCAGAGTACATGTTTTACTGTGTATAATTAACCAGAATGAGCTCTTCTGTAATATGTGGATGTTGATTGTTGCACATTTACGAAATTAAATGGAATTACCCATACTGGAATTGTTTTAGTTTCTGTAAATGCAATTTCGTAGTAGTGAAGGCATAAAGACACGCGCCAATGCGCCCTCCTGTAACGTGCCGTTTTAGCAAATTTTAATTTCATTGTAGCGGATTCATGTACACGAGCGCATGCATAATTATACGCGCCTCTACGTGCAGCCGGATTTTATTTTGTACTTTCTAACGTTTCGTCATTTGAAATAGTTGTTCATTTGTTTCTGTAAATATGTACGTACGGACACAGTGCTACAGTTGTATTTTGCTAACAATGATAATTGTTTTATCGTTCTTGTAATTTGAGATGAAAATTTTTGTCTTTGACACAATACTTTTTTCGCATTTCAGGTGCATCGTTTGTATCGTGGGACTGGAGCCAGCTTTGCTAAAGCCCAACAGGAATTTTCCCAAGGCATTGTGGCTTCTG
Organism: Trissonchulus latispiculum; assembly: GCA_030248195.1. Classification (NCBI taxonomy): domain Eukaryota; kingdom Metazoa; phylum Nematoda; class Enoplea; order Enoplida; family Ironidae; genus Trissonchulus; species Trissonchulus latispiculum. The sequence goes on from JASAND010003104.1 coordinate 16,066, forward strand.
CTGCGAGCGGGGCAACGGCTGCTGCCTCCGGTGGTGCTTCGACTGGTGGCACAGGCCAAGCACAGCCAGGACGATACTAATTTTTATGACGTACAATACGTACCATTCTTCGTTCACTAAAATATGGATCTTGGTTTGAAAGTGTTTTCGTTAAAAGAAAAAACATTTCTGCAATGTTGTTGAAGTATGCTTATGTTTCCTATTGCACATAGTATTGCATACTTTGTTTTGTTTATCATGTTTTTAGTTTGCTACAATTGTTCTTTTTCATGAAGGAAAAGATAAGGCATGCTCGCATGCTGAATTTGTGCTTAACCTTAAAACGTTTAAACCTGTACGTACTTTAAAAAGAGAAGTTTGGAAGGGGGTGGTGATTCAACGAAGCCACCGCAACATTGGGGAGGAGCTCACTCGGAATGGGTAAGGTTTTGTGGGAATTTTTGCAAGTTCTGGTATTTATATTGTTGAAGTTTAACAAAATTCAAGAAAAACTGCTAGCATTTCACATTTTTTGGCTTAGGGGAAGGCAAACTATCATATGGAGGTCCTGGAATTGAGAGTACCTGCCGATTGAGGCAGCATCCCCTCCTAGTATAAGTCAAACTCCTGTCATTCAAAGTGACATCTGAGACTAAGAAAATGGCAAAGCTCTGATAGTTTCTTGTCTGGGTATGAAATGAAAGTACATCTTTTGATGGTTTTTAAAGTTCTGTGAATAGCCGTGGCGTACATCTGACGTAAGCATGCATTTTGCTGTATTAATGGATTTATGTAGTTAACTGTTTTGCTTACACCAAACAAAACTTAAACCAAAGTGTTGTTCACCGGTCCTGTTTTTAGATTGAAATACCTTTTTTCCAAGAACGCCAAAATATAACCAGAAATAGAAATCGGTTGGAACATTATAAGGCAATAGGCAGATCAAACTGCTACAGCCAACGTAGAATTGTGCCCTGGCCTTCAAGCGGGCTTCCCGAGCGGCTGGCTTGGTCGGGACCGATTAGGCCCTGTTGAATTTTTGTAGAAAATATTTTTATATTTTTAAATATTTAATTTTTCCAAACTATCTTCACTAGAAAGTAAAATTTAAGCTCCCTTCAGATCTGCTGGAGTTTGATTGAAGCAGGCCTGCGGCCCGGCCTGGACGTTTCTAAAGGATATGTCTCAGCCAACAGAATAGCCTACTGAATAGTGAAGCTGGACAATGGCCAGTGAACAACGCAGACCTGCACATTTCGCCTTAGTACGTTTGTTGCTCATGTTACGAGTTGCTTTTATGTGCTATATTATGTTAATATCCCTCCTTTTCCACTGGTGCGCACTACCTTATATCGCGACTGTTCTGGCAAAAGGGCGTAAGTAGGGCTGTGCCGTTAAGGATTTCGCCGGGCCGGGCCCGGGCCCGGGCCGACCTAGCTTGCCGGGCCGGGGCCGGGCCTGGCCCGGCCCGGACCCGGCCCCAAGCCCCGGGCCCGCATCAAGGCCCCGGCCCGGCCCGGGCCCACGGCCCGGCCCGGGCCCGGAGCCCGCTTCACGGCCCCGCCCCTTTCCGGAGCTCTTTTCACGGCCCGGGCCCGGAGTCCGTTTTACGGTTCCACGACCCGGTCCGGGTTCGGGGCCCGCTACACGGCCTGAACCCGCCGATCAGGGCCTGTTAACGGCCCGAGCTGTGATGTGCGCTAACCAGGTATTGTATGTATTGAAATTCCTAGACTTTGAGCGGTTTTTCTAAAACCGCAGTAACAGTCATGCATAGAGACTAATCTACACACTGTCACAATCCTAATTTTACCTCTGGATTTCGCAGCATTACCAAAAATTAAGAAACGCAAACAGGTGATGTAAGAACAATTAAACAACCGGGAAGGATTGAAACTTCGCAAATTATCTTGGAGCGAACTTCCAAAACTATCCCAAGTCTCACAACAACGGGTCGCTGAAATCCTGGAAGCTTTGAAATTGCTTGACCACAAGATAACTGTAGTAAGCATTGAGGCCATCTGCAAGTTTTGCTTCTGTTGTATACATGGCTGGCTGCTGATTTCTCAACAGGGTGAGAAAACGATTCCATGCCCAATTGAGCTTTGTATATAAGTCTTTAGCCTTTGGCCGCAATGTTTAAGGAAGTAAACAATAACATTGTATTGAAACCTATGTGCTCACATATTGATTGTGTATTAATATGCATATATAACATACCTACGTGTATGTGTATGTACATGTATGTGCATACATTACACGCACAAATGAATCACAGCTTAAGAAACCGACGGCCCCGAAGGCCCCGGCGGCCCCGTAAGCCCCGCTGGCCCGGCAGGACAGGTTGGCCCCGTCGGCCCGGCAGGCCCCACGGGCTTTGAAGCGGGCCGGGCTTTGCAGGGTAGACGGGCCGGGCCCGGGCCGGGCCGCACTCTATAAAATCGGGGCCGGGCCGGCCCGGGGCCGGCCCCGGCCCGGGCCCGGCCCAGGCCCCAGGCCCGCTTCACGGCCCGGTCACAGCCCTAGGCGTAAGTAGTCCAAACGGCCATTTTTCGTTTTTTTGCAGAATCGGCTTCTGGACACACTAAATTTTCATTTGGCGAAAAGACCTATTTGAAATTCCTTAAAATAAGACCTCTGTAGGCATTTGTCACTGCGGCACAATTGCAAAAACCTCCAAAGTTGTTCTGCCAAAAGGGCTTAAAACACCTTACGCCCTTTCACCCCGTATGTTTTACACATAAAATTTCATGTCGTCCTTACAAATCATGGGCAAAAAGGCGTAAGTGAGCTTCAATTTTTGGTAGTAGGAAGATTAAGCTATTTTCTCATAAGTGGTGGATAGTTTCAAGCTGTTTGGTTTGAAATTCAATTGCCGTTATTGATAGAGAACGTAGAGCCAATTGTACAGCTGCATTGATGTGATTAGAGAAGGAAACTTATCATCAGACCAATCAACCGCCATTCTTTATCATAACATTGGTTTAGGCAACAGAAATAGTTAGTGGCTGATCAATTTTTGACTCCCTGTTATAAAAGTCACTAAAGCTAGTGTTAATATTTGCTTCACCATTGAGAACAACAAAAAGTTATATCACAGAAGCTTCATCTTAAGGTTTCAGTACATTGATCCACGTGGGTTCACGTTGATGGAAAGCTGTTGTTCTAGAGGCTCCGTTTCAGCATAGCTATAAGCTAGCATAACATGCCGCTCCACAGGCAAATAACAGCGGAGTTGGAACAGATTTCGCACTTACGTCCTTATACCACGACATGCATTACACGCCCCAATATAACGCTGAAGTCAAATTTCCGATCTGGCAGTTTGGCGCAAGTGGACCCAATCGATAATTATGCAAATTAGGCGATGATTGTGTGAAAATATTGATATAATTATATGCTGACATTATTCTACGGTCTTGTCGGCTTAAATGTTTGAAGATTTCAAGTTATTATCGCAAAGAGTTAGTTCAGGAGCTCAGTTCAAAGAAGCCTAAAATTTTCAAACGCCCGTTTCTCGAAAAAATGAAAAATCATTTACGCCCTTTTGCCAGAACAGTCGCGATATTATTCTGCATTTCGTACTGTACAAGTAAAATGTTTATTTATCCATAATTGATTACTGTGATAATATTGATGGGTACTTATGTACATGTTTGCATATTATACAATTCACCTGTTTACTATGCATGTATTGGATACGTCAATAGATGCACAGGTCTTAACTTTTACAGGAGATATTTCATTCATTGTGTGTAAACTGTTTTTAAGTCTAGATTAAAATCAACAGATTCTCCTGGCTTTCAATGTTCAGTTTGTTAATTATTATGATGATATACATATTGTCTAATACGCATTGTCGTCTCCATAAAGTTTTTATGGCATTTAGCACGGCATTGTGCTCTATTGTATTTAATGTGTACAATTAAGATGTCTCATATTGTTGATCTGTATATGAATTAAAAACGTATTGTCAAGTTGCATAGCTGCTTTTATTTGTACTGTACGTGACATTGCAACATTTATGGTTTCATAATATTTCAGTTAAATAAGTTGCTGCTTCTTGGTTTGACAAAGATAATTAACAGCAAAGTTAAAATAAAGTAACTACAATTTTATGTTCTTTGAGAAATAATTTTTGTCTTCGATGAATCTGTTTCGGTTGTTCTGTAAGTTCTGTTCCTGCGTCGTTTCCCAATTTGGCTGTGTCTTGTTCATTTCGATATCACGGTTTCATACGTAACCTAGTTTTTCACAGTTGTTGTGTTTGGAATTCGGACACGTGCACTCATTATATGTTTTTTGTGATTTTGTGTGAATAAAATCTCGCATTTACTGTTTAGTAAAGCTTTTAAAATTTGTCTACTGTCTTTTGTTTGGTGTAGCAAAGGGCGGAAGCAATGTGGTGATATAAAGGCTAGGCAGGATGCAGTTCAGGAAAGACAAGCGAAGGCAGTATATACTGATTTTTCAAAAATTATCGCGTCATTTTGGGATAACGTTTGAAAGAACGTAAAGTGTATAATGAAATGCAAACGTTGCAAACATGGATAGTGCTTGGTGGATAATAGCCACGTTTTCAATTTCGGATTATAGATTGTGTGCGTTTGTGAGTGAAGTGAAGCATCCGTAACTCAGTTTTGCTTCAGGTAGCAATTCTAGATGTAAAGGCTCATTTTCATGTCGCGTGTGGCATAGCCGTGTGTCACTTGTCACGGCACGACAGTGTTTACAGGTTTATAGTTTGGCAACATAAGTGTCGTTGGACAAAATGTCACGTGTCGTAAAGAATTGAAATGGTTTATCTTTTGTCGTATGTAGCGTGCATAAAGTCTTGGCTTTAGCTATGGTTGCACTAACCAGCGCTGTGAACACATCGGTCACTGCGACAAGCGACATACTACAAATTTTGCTGGACATGCAACAAGCGACTGCCTATGGGTGATCAGGTGCCTATTTCATAAAATAACAAATATAGCCCTAATTGTAGAGACGTGGGCCAGCGTTTACAATTTGACTGTGTTCCAGAATTGTAGGGCTGGCTACAAACAGAATTCCACTGATTTGTTGCTAGAATTATGCCAGCTCAGCTGCAGCTAGGTTTGTGCCACTAATGAATTTCTCGGGCCGGACTGATTTCTCGGCTCGGGCCAGCCCGAGCAGCCCGAACCGATTCACGGCCCGAACAGCCCGAGCGGCAACCGAGACACGGCCCGAAAGGCCTGAGCAGCCAAAATTGCTTCAGAACTTGAAAAAAGTACTCACCTTATTGGTTTAATTAATAAAATAAGTTAAAAATATTTGAAAAATAAAAAGCCATTTTAAGTATGTACAAATAAATATTTACATGTTCAGAAATATAAATACCTTAAGCATGGGTATATTTCGAAAATGTAAAGTTTTATATTTGAATTTGAGTATTTGAATAATATTTGAAATATTCATATTGTTTTTTAAATATTTAAAGAACACGATGTTTCCTTTTTTCAAAAATTTGTAGTCTACCTTTGTATTAACAAATAATAGCAATAAGCAGAAAACAAATGCTAAGCTACTGATACCTGTAGTCGCACAAAAATGCACTACTAAGATGAAATTCCAGCTCGTAATAGCTTTGATGTGTCCTTGTCCTATGTAGTGCCAAAAATATTTCTGCTCCAGAATCAACCCTGATACTGTGAGCTAGCTGATAGAATGGCTCGAACGGCCCTTGTTTCGGTTCGGGCCTGTGGACCTTCTCGGTTCAGGCTCGATTCTGGACTGTGGACCTTCTCGGTTGGGACCGCAAGAATTATTTCTTGGGCCTGACCGGCCCGCCCGAGCCCGAACCGAGGCCCGATTGTAGCTGCAGCTACAATTGTAGGAAATATAACTACAACTGTAGGAATTGTGTCCACACTTCTGCTTGTTTCCTTTATACGGTTATAGTATACGGTAACAGTACAGTTATAATAGTCGTGATTTTATTATTTAGCCAAAGTATTCCTCTATTGTCAGCTATTCCCATTATTCAGGCCTCATACTCTTCCTACTTTTCCTACTTTTTTCCTACTTTTTCTTCATTCCTACTTTTTTCCTACTTTTTGCTGAAAATTCCTACTTTTTCCTACTTTTTTTGAACAGATCAGACAAATTTTCAAAGTGTCCTTAACGTTACTTATATACTTTAAATTACTGGATTTCAAAAAATTTTCTCAGTTCGGCGCTATTATTTCTTCTTAGACTAGGCAATCACATGTTTGTTTCCACGATTCTACCTGTTTATGGGAACGGCCAATCCGTAAAGTCTGACCCGAAATATGGATAATGAAATTTTCTTTATTATCTCACAAACGTTTCAAAATAGCTACAGCTGTACCATAAGGTGTTCATTTTCTGAGCCGGAATTATGAAATTTTTCTTTTCTTGAAAAATCTAGTTTTGAAATTTCCCATGTGATTTCAAAGAATGCCGCTTTTATATATATGTCCAGAAAGATGGTGAATGCTACCAACTACATTTTTTTCAGGAAATTTCCCCCTGACCGAAAGTTCTACACACCAAATTTCAACTTTGGCTGAAACTTCGATTTTCAAATTCTTTGATCTTAGCCGCTGTGTCGAATTTGGCTGGTTATTACTCGCGACTCGTTCAGTGGAAAACGTTTCGATTCGATTTTCAGGACCGCCTAGGCGTCCGGTTTCAGCTGATGTTATATGTGGTATTTCAAAATTTGAAAGTTGATTTTTTCCAAAATTATATACCACTTTTTGACCCAAAATTTCGGCAAACCGAATCTAACAAATGTGAGTATATAAAAATAATCATAGAGGTCATCAGAACTGAATTCAACGGTATAAAGTTTTCGTGGCTACGACTCAGGGTTTTTTGTGTAAATACTGTGTATTTACACAAAAAAAATAAATTTACACAGTGAAAAACTAATTTACACAACAAAATACACAGCCAAATTTTCGAAAATTTTTACAAAAAGTGCTCTGAAAAAATAGTTTTCAAGTCTTTAAGTTTTAAAAAAGCTCTAGCTTTAAGTTTTTAAGTTTTAAAAAAGCTCTAGCTTTTAACTGGGGGCTGCCGCCCCCAGGCCCCGCCTGTTTCCAATAGTTTAGAATGGTTTTCTGCATTTCTGCATCAACATGGCTATGGGTGTTTTATTCTCCTAAGTCCTAATGCTTCTACTTATACAGTTGCGTATAATTTATTTTCGTACTGCGTGCAAATATTCGTAAATAGTATTTAACTATACGTTTTCTGAAGCTAGTATTATTCAATATGATTTCTTGTATATCTCTTGTATATATAATAATAAAAGCAGTCAGAGCCTAAAAATAGTTGCCATACAATCCAAGAAATATTCAATACGAAAGCTAAAGGAATACAACTTTTCAATGTTGTTTCTGCCGTTAATTTAAAAAATTTCTCAACTTCTGGGGGGGCTCTGCCCCCCAGACCCCCCTCCGTTGTTTTGGGTAAGGATCTATTGTATATATAATTGGTGTGTCTGTACTATATGGAGCCGTCCCCAGTAGCAGTTAAAGCATCGAACCTTAGTAAATCGGCCCCCCCCCACTAAAAATGCCAGTAGTATGGGTGTCTACAGAGACCCTATCGAGCACCGTGCCAGCTAAATATATACTCAACGAAATTGTTGGAATCAGTACGACGAGCACTACAAGTCGCAAAAAGTATATTGGTCAAAATTTCCAACTTTGAAATTTTCGCTTCCGGGCAAGTTCGTTTTTCCGTGAAAGTTACGCTTGGAAAAGTGCCATTTTCTGAACGTAATACCCGAAAGTGAACCTTTTTGATAGTTTTTCGCTGCCCGGCCCGGCCAAAGTGACCTCACGGCTATTTTGGCCAAAAAACGCCAATCTCGTGTCAGCGCTACAAGGCTAAGGGGACAAGCTAGAGACAAGTGGATTGTTGCATAAGAAACTCTGGGTTGGATATGGATGCCATGGAAGGGATAGCGAGGGAGATTTTCGATATCTGACGAGGATCGTTCAGGCGTCCGGCCCAAAGTTGGTTCGGCCAGATAGCCATTTTCAGAAAACTTCTAAGTCCCTACTCTACAGGAAATATAGGCCTAAATAAGCTGTTTTGGCCATATAGTAGTGGGACGCATATATATAAGGGTTATCGGGGTCGCTGAACACGATGAGCATAGCCGCGGTGCGGTGCTGCTATCGTGCTGCACTGTTATGCAGTTATGCACATACGTATAGATTACTAATATCCCGAACGTAGGCGCAAACATGTTTAAAATTGAATTCAGACACAAGCTCTGCAGGGGAAATTCAAAAATTAAAAAAATTAAAAATAAAAGTCCCTCCCCTCCTGGCTTTTTCCTAGGCAAAAATTGCTGGGGGGTCCCCCCAGATCTTGGGGGGGCTCGAATTTCTGGGGGGAGAAAAAGTTTCCAAAAATTGTCTAAAAATAGCTATTTTTTGCTGCTGAGTTAAAAATTGACTATTTTTAACTTAAATTTAAGCTTAAAATAGCTAAAAATGCTTCCCCCTGATGTTCTGGGGGGATGGCCCGAATCCTGGGGGGACGACCCAAGTCTGGGGGGGACGAATTTCTGGGAGCCCTCCAGTCCCCCTGTAGGAAAAAGCCAGCCCTCCGGTACAAGAATATTTCTCTTGGGGGGCAATGTCACAAAACCCCCTGGATACGCCAGTGCCTCAAATTAAATTAAAATTTATTTCCATACCGTCATTTTTACGTATTAGAGTGCGTACCTCGCAAGATTTGTCTGCAAAAATTCCTACCTTTTTCGGAAAATTCCTACTTTTATTCCTACTTTTTCCTACTTTTTTACAAAATATTCCTACATTTTTACTACTTTTTTGATTTTGGGTAGTATGAGGCCTGCATTATTTAAACAGTTTGATTCTGTTTAGTTATCAATCATTAAGCAGGGTTTTTTTTGGTTTTCGGATTTGCGTCAACCTTGCGTCCCGCTAAGTTTAAGTTGCGTCCGGTTAAGAAATTTTGCGTCCAGATAGAATTTTTGTTTTATCGTGTTTTCAGTGCAAAAAATTGTTTTATTTTTAAAAAATTTTGATAATTCCTTTATTGTAACACTATTTACACTATTTAGAAAGTTGATGCTGCTTAAAATGCACTATTACAAGGGTCCCTATACAATATAGATGCGGCCAAGGTACACGGCGGGGGGTCTGGGGGGGCAGAGCCCCCCAGAAGTTGAAGAATTTTTTGCAATTCCAGAATAATCCGTAATGGAAATGTTTAAAAAGATTTTATTTGCACCTGTTGCATCTAGCGCAATACCTTGAGTAATTTTCAATATTTCAATGTTATAATATAGTTAAACTAATTAAAGTATTAAAATTTAATGAACTGTTTAGGAATATCATTGAGAAAAAAGGTAGTAAAGATCAAATATATATACATTCAGTTTCGAAAACTCTGAGAACGACTGATCCCTGAAAACAGCATTGGAAGTGAGCATCGGGGGTTCTGGGGGGCGGAGCCCCCTCAGAAGTTGGAGATTTTTTGCAATTACGGATTAAATCCGTAATGGAAATGTTTAAAAAGATTAATTTAGCGCAAATATTTTCCTAACTTCCTAGCTTACTTAAAATATTTACTTTTCAATTTTACTACTTTAAGGAAACCGAAAATTTTGTCCGACTTCTTATTTTAGACGCCAAAAATGTCCAAAAAGGTGAAAACACTATTCTCATCCCGATATAAGTATTTTTAATTTTTCCAAGCTTAAACCTGAATTTTCAAAAATACCGGGTCACCGGGTCAGGGGTCGACCGGGTCACCGGGTCAGCAAATAGTGACCCGGTTTCATCTCTGGTCTGTAGCATCTAACGCATTTCGTTTGTAATTTTCGATTTTATTGACATACATTATTCCGATGATCAATGTTATAGATAAACTGATTACGGTTTTAAAAATTAATGAAATAGTTATTAAATTAATATCACCAAATATCACTAAGAAGAAAGGTAGTAAATATGGAAGCACAAATTCCATTTTCAAAACTCTGAGAATTAATGATTCTTGAAAGGATTTCCCATTTCACTATTAACGCTAGTTGCAATAAATTCATCGTGAAATGCACGTACATAGGCCTTTTGTATTTGAAAATTTTAGAAAAATGGTAGTCTTGCATTGTATAATTCAAATTGCCATTTGTGTATTTTTGCAAAAACCGTTTTTTAGAAGAACCAAAGAATTTGGATATTCTGCTCCTGCTACAGTTACAAATTTGTTAATTTCGGGGTTTTACTTTACTACTAATCTTAATCCTGCCTGACGTGTTGAATGAGAACAATATAAATGTTCACGATTATGCATCTTGTAAAATCTATATATATTGAAGTGAAATTTATGAGTTCGAAAAGATTTTATATGGATGCAGGTGGGCAACAACTTAACAAATTACATTGAGTAACATTGAAGTATGACCTTGCAACTTGGCATTCCATGACAAAGTGGGAAACACCGGGGGTCTGGGGGCGGAGCCCCCAGAACCTGAAGAAATTTTTGGAAAAAACGGAAAAATTGGTACTGGAAACATTTAAAGATTTTACTCTTACAAAAGTGAATTTTCTCCCGAAATAATGTTGCGTCTAGCTTGCGTCCAGTTAAAATTTCATTGCGTCCGGATAAGAAACTTTGCGTCCAGACGCACATCTGGACGCAAAAAAAACCCTGTCATTAAGTACATATATTAACTAGCATTGTTATTTAACGAATAGTTATCTTGAAAATTAGTTCTTCATGAATCTAATTTGATTTTTTAGACGTTTCTTTAAGTTGCTGTGACAGTGTTGTATTATAAAAACGGTAGATAATTAGTTATAAACGAATTGTAAATGAAACTGCATTAGTACAAAGTCTGTACACAGTGGAGTAACAGTCTTTTCTACTAATGTAGAAATTGTAGGTACAATTTACAGGCAGCATTCGCAATTGCGAAAATCTGATTCTTTAATGAACTGGCTACAATTGTATCTCAACAATTATATACAATTTCAGCTCAACAATTAAAACTCTGCGTTCATTAGATGCTTCCATCTGTAGTACAGTTAATATACAATTGTGGTTATTATAAAACGAACAGTTGTAGAGCATTGTTTATCCACACAACACACATCCACACACATGAGTTGTACTATGAAATGGAATCACCTACAAATGTAGCAATTATAGACTACAATTCTTTTGTGAATAATAAAGATACCTGGCCTTATGGACGGACAGTCGAGCTTGAATGGAGTTAAACGAATTGGGTTAATTTAAATTTAATTTAATTTTAGCTTTGCGGACTCTACTCTTTTATGAAAAGTCACTACGTTTTCATAGAATGCATCTTTGCCAGTATTCACCTAAATTTTATTTTCGCTCAAATTGACGGATTGATATTAAAATTAGTATGGGTGTATATTTGAACATTCCTGATCGATCTGCAACCAAAAAAATTAGTTTTGTCTTTGATTTGCTGAAAAGTTGTATTATGGGTTTTCTGACTCTCTTAAAACCGTCATCTATTCAACCTTTCGTAGCTCCGTTATTGGCACACATAGAAATTTTTTCGAAAAAGGACCTCAAAAAGTTTGGGGACGCCCCCAGAATTCAAAATTTTTTGAAAATGTCAAAAAACTGATATTGAAATTGGAAATGTTTAAAAAAGCTAACAGAAGCATGTAAAAATTGTAAAAAGGCGTTCATGTAAAAATGGCGTGAATTTCGCGCCGGAGGAGTGAAAATTTTTGAACATGTCAAAAAACAGTTACTAGGTCTAAAAAGCGCACAAAACGTTTTCCTCAACGCTCTGTTTCGGGAGAGGGCGGCCGCCCCCTCCCGAGTGCGTCCCTGCTCAAGCTTATGTACTGAAGATGTAAGCCTAACCATTTAGCTAACTGAAAGCTATATCAACAGTCTTCATATATCAGTGTTCTTGGACCAAGTTAATCCCTACATATTACTTTTCATCAAACTCTGGGACACAAAGTTTGTGCTTTCGCTTTATCCTCCTTTGAAAAAAATTAAAAATTTAAATTTTTTGAAACTTATTTTTGTCACTGTTTGGTCAGCATCAAACATGCACCTATACCATATTTAAGCTCAATCCGTAAGTTTTAGCGAAAGTTATGCGTAGGTGTGCCTATGCGCCTACGGAAGAATAACCTGAAGAATGCCAGTGGTCCAAGTTATCCACCTGCAAAGTTCGTTTCTTTCCCATTTGACTCTTCCCATATTCATAATTTGTAATCTTGACCAGTCGATTAAATTGAAGTCTGACCAAAAATCTTGGAACCAAACGGTGAGCGCCTGCGCTGAGTTCACATTTCAAGTTAGTATACTTTTAGAATCCTCAGAAGCCGGGGAATCTGCTATAACCAACGTATCTGTGTGTATACCGTTACCTGATAATAAATCGTCAAAAACGTTTCAGACGGGAAGAGAGATGCTAAAACCCATAGCCTACCTTAGCAGTGTGGTCCTTGGCCCAAGGCGTTTCCGAAAATCGGATCGTATCCGGTTCACGTCCGGTAACCGGATGTCCCGGTTGCCAAAACTGTACAGCAAGGTGGGTTGGTCGTACAGTTTTGCTGATTAGATTTTTGGATTCCTATTGTTGAATATATTTTGTATGTATATATATATAGCTAATTTTGTCCGGTTTAAAAATTGCTTATTTTCTGTGGTCTTATCCGCCTCAAAAACCTCCGTAAAATGGCTTTTCTAAAGCTCTAGACACACAAAATTTGCGGACGTATATGCTGCTTGTGTTTTCGAGTCTTAACATAAGCATATAGCGAGTGAGCGTACCTTTCGACAGGGGTCGCTGGAGTTCAGTTTGCTTGGGGGGCAGCCGTTAGTGTGCAGTAGATGTGCCAAGCTGATAATGCACAGAGTGAGCCTGTGGTCATACGCTTATGTTTTATGACTCTTGCTTATACTGGGCTACAAAACACGCACTCAGCAATGGATCTGATTCGTGTTCGGCGGCGCAGAAAACCCACGCAAACAACTATTCAGCAAAATCGGGTTCAGATCAGCGTTTTCACCATCTTAGTTTTTAGCCGAAAAAAATCGAATTTCGCTAAAGTGATAATGTTTTGCAATATTTCAACTCAGCGTTGTCGAAAACATGTCCATACCAAAGTTTAGCTAATACCAAATGAATAATGAACTTGGTGCACTGGGCTAAATCTCCACTCCTTGTAGTCCCTGAAAAAACTGCATATTACTTTAATCACTATTTAATTAAGTTCCAATCAAATCTCACCACTACCAAACAATCTACCTATATATGTTTGCCCGTTTAGCTTGTGAAACGGCCAATTCAATTGTCCATGTCCAAATGGTAAGATTCATGCACATATTATTGGAAACTCTCGGTTTGGTTTATTTTCAGTTATGCCTGCTGTTTACCCAAGGAAAAGCGCTTCAGTACGTATGACCACTAAAGAGCTTACACTGCTGATATGATAGTTTTGGCGCAAAACTGATATGAATGGAAACTGATAACCTAAAGAAAGCTTTTGGTATAGTTTGGCTTCGTTTAAGTTCGTCTTTTATTAAAAAGTTATAAATGTGCAGTTTGCATTTTGTACTTTTGTTTAGCGGCCTATGTAATACGGTAAAAACCTTGTTAGCTGCTGCTGTCGCCTTGCTTAGTTTCTACTATTATAAATTCTGGATAACAACTGTATTTAGTTTTGAGTTAAATTCTTTTCTACAAAGAAACTATTCTAATAATTTAAACAAGTTTCCTTTGATTTATGTTGATTACGCTTTATGATGGTTTCTAGTTGTATAGTTTGTATGATTGCAGCTTTTTGTTTTTGCAACACTGGTTTTATTGTTTGTTTTGTTTTCTGATTACAGAGCTTTCTTGTGAATATAGCATTTATTTCCTTCGTCAGCTAGCAATGCTTTCTTACCCAGCATGGATGAGAAGTTTGTGGACTTTCATTATAACGTTTTGCTGCTGTTACTTAATTGAGACAATTTCCTTTACCTACATGGTGAGCACAATACAGAGTATTGAAAGACAGTTTCAGATACCGTCGCGAATGTCCGGTGCCTTGGTTTCTGCCCAGGACATTGGCTATGTTTCAACGGTGGTACTTCTGGCCTACTTCGGTAGCAAGGGTAATCGAGCACGCTGGATTGGAGGCGGTTGCATGCTGATTGCAGTAGCCTGTTTCATAATTTCATTGCCACATTTCATTTTCTCCAACAAATTGCAGTGAGTTTACTAGTTTAATAGCTACATTAGCACTTATGTTTACTATATAGTCCAAAGAAAAATGTGTACTGATCGAAACTGGCGTTTAATGACTGGTGTTAAATATGGTT
>JASAND010003107.1:0-43378 GCA_030248195.1 Trissonchulus latispiculum
GAAAAACCCCATGTGCGGGAAAAACCCAAATTTCAAAATGAAATTTTTTTCTAACCATTAAGTATAAAAGGAAAAATTCATGCATTTTAGCTCAGTAGAGAGCCTCCTGATTAATTTGTACAGATTTCACCTAGGTATGACTCTATGTGTGGTCCAGGAAATAAAATCTGAGACGTTACTTGTCAAATTTTCAAATTTCTCCCAAAAATCGCTAATTTTCACTAAAATAGGTTTGGTTTAGCTTTAAATGCAATAAAAACACGTTTTCTATGTGATAGGATGTTTAAACTGCAGAAATTAAGCAAATTGTGGGAAATTGTACCTTTTTTTTGCTTATGTTTTTATGTTAAAACATACAAATTTTGAAAAGTGAATTTTACATGATTTTTTGCAAAAATATTGATATTTTATGATTCAGATGTGTACTAAAAATGACCCGCTGTTTTGAAAATGGTATAGTCAAAACCGCTTTGGAGATACAAGCGAGTAGCAAAAAAATTCGGCTGGGTTTTATTCCCGCCCATGGGTTTTTTCCCGCACTGGAGCTCAATTTGTCATCGGGTGTGTCGAAAATTTCTCACCAACCGTAAGTGATAGAGAGACGTTTTGCGGTTCATTCAGTAGTTTTTTCCAAGGGGTACCATATGGTAGTTATTGTTAGATTTTCGATTTGTCGCTTTAATAAAAAAGTTACAGCCAAAATTAGAAAATTTGGGGTTTTTTTCCGCCGCGCTATACATCATGAAAGTCATTGTTTGATTACGTATCAACAGTTGTTTTTATCTTTAATATGATAGTTTCGTTTCAGGTCGTTTTGGTTTCCGAGCTGGTAACACTCCTAACAGCATTTTCCGTGCTTTCCCTTTGGTTCACGTCCTGTTCGTTTTGTTTAGTCGTTGTCAAACCCCGTGGATACACACACGTGGTGAAGCATTTCCATTTACCCACTCCTTGCCGCCGGAAGGTGCTGTTCTGAACCCTCAAGAAGATCCGCGTTTGTCAAAAGATTGGTTTGTCGAAAGATACACATTGACATGTCTACGTTAAATATTATGGATATGATTCGTTGTACGAACCAACCGGTACAATTACTGTACGAATATCTTTCTACATGACTAATTTCTTTGAGGAAGGTGGTAATAATATCATAGGCCGCAGTGCGCGACCCTATTTATAATATTAATGAAATAGACATGAAAGAGTGTATATAAAACAAGGTTGCGCATATTATACGCAAAACTTGTATATATATACATGCCGAGTTAGTGTGATTGGGTCGAAGTTTCATTCCCGTACCACTTTCCGTTACCAAAAAGTTGTGCCAAAAATCGCTTACGAAATTGATGTTTTTTCCGGTTTCTAGCGAAAGGGGGTTTGGTAGCTTGATTGAAAAACTAGATAGAACACATAGAATTATTTTTGCCTATAAAAACTATGTTATATTTTATCTGGGTTTGGTGAGGAGGAGGGGGGCTGGTGGTATTCGACAGCCAGTCAGATTGTAGAGATTTCCTCCCCGAGAGCCGCAGGGTAGAGCTTCGGCGCTGTCCTAATTCAAAGATGGTGTAGGTGGGAAGAAAGAGGTCCCCGTTTGGGGGGGTCACAAAGTTCCAATTAGATTCTGCCAATGTTGGCCTGATCGGCCACCCTCACGGGACCCCTTCTGCCAACCCCACCACCAAACGGGGATCCTTTGGCTACCCCCTCCTCCAAACCGGGAAGGGGTATATTTATCGATTCCCCTCACTCAAACGGGGGAACATTAGCGTATTGTGGTCGGAGCACTGTTACGCAATGTCAAGAAGAGGAGCCACTAGTGGTGTTACTCTTCTTCTTAGTGGAATTGTGCACCTCTTGATTCTATTCTGTTCTTGACCAAACATTTTGGCGTTACCCGGTAACTCACTTCTGCGTTCTTTGCCGTAGGAGGTCAGATTAACTCAGCAGCGGCTTGAAGACCACGTGATAAGTGATATTTGGTCACTAATTTTTGGCTATATGTTTCCTTTGAAGGGGTATGGCTCTTCAGATGTTCATGGACCAGTGCTACTTTGTACTGCTGACGATATTGGTAAAGGACGACAGATGTTTATTCATTATAGAAATAAGGATCTAAATTTTGTAACCATATCATCGCCTTTAGCAACTCAAATGCCTCAGGCTTGGTAGGTTTTACATTGACATTTAACATCCGATGTTGCTCTTTTTAGCAGATTTTATAATGCCCGCCCATGGATTTCTTAGGTAACAGAATCATGAAGGTTTTACTTATAATGCCTGTTGTAGGAATTATTCCGCCGTGGGATAACTGTGTGAGACAGATAGAGTCAAGACTGGCACAAGGTTGGGGGTCCATGTTAGAGAAACAGAGCAATATTTTTCATAATGTGAAGCTTTGAAAAATCAAAACATTAATTAATCAGAATCATACAAAATTGTTGCTTTTCACGATTACTGGCTAATGTTGCTCCGTGTGCTCTATTCTTTTTGTTACGCGATTTGTCACCTCTTCTCAGCTCTCTAGTGTCTGGCGACTGTGTCTTTTTAAGGTTCAATTCCCCCTCCCGAAACCTCGTCCATAGGATACTTTCTGTAGTACATTTTAATGTCAGATAAAATAAGTTTAGCTTTTATCAATCTAATTGTTGGTTTGAAACCGGTATATATACGTGTATATGCGTATCGTTGTTTAAGCATGCAGCAGTGATGTTACTCAATTATAGTTATCACACGGAATTGCACTGGTTTTTCCCTAGTCCATAGCTTCTGGAGGGAGGAGTCTGGGGGCGGTCCCCTGGGTCTGAGGGGGTACTGGGAGGCAACGATTTCGGGGAGGGGGACACCCAACCGCCTCCACCCCCTTAGCAAAAGCCAGAATTGTACGTGTATATCCTTAATCCTTACATAACAGTTGCATCTTCGGGTGATACTCAATACTTTGCAATGCCTCTACGGCAGCAAACAACAACAGCAGCAACAACAACAAAACTTTACTTGATTTTGTTTCATGTTTCATCTTGATGACAATGTTTGTCGGCCCCTGGCTCCGTCTTCCCCACTCTCTCAATAAAGAGGTCGACCCCACCCAACCACATCATCCTTCTTGAATTCAGAAAGCACTGAATGTTTGGTTTACGCCTATTCAATGAAACGGCCAGAAATCTGCGTAGTTGTGACGAAATTTAAAGCAGAATTTGTTTATAATTTTAATTAAGTTTTCTAACCTTACATAGGTGCCGCATATGCCCTAAAACAGGAGGGAAAAGGCCGTGTTGTGGTATGCTATTTTGGTGAAGGAACCACTATAAAGGAGACGCCTTGCTGCCTTCAATTTCGCCGCAACATTGCGTGAGTTTGATGTTTCAGTTTCACTACGCCACCTTTCTAACAGGATCTGCTTTTTTTCTCGGGGATCCAAACTTTGAGTCAATGTTAAAGGCCGCTTGCCCGATGAGTTTGAATCAAAACTAATATTATTTAGTAACAAACTGTACTGAACAAATTCTTTGATTAGTCAGTCAATTAAATTGCTATAGTAGCGTGCGTAGATGCTGTTTAGCATAATCCTAAGGCTGCTTGTAATTTGTCAGTTATACTTACTGTTGTAGTTTGTTCTGACTGTATCTTTCAATAATTTATTTTTAGACTGCCCTGTAATCTTTTTCTGTCGGAATAACGGTTATGCCATCAGTACACCTGCCTCTGAACAGTACGCTGGTGACGGTATCGTCAGTCGCGGGCCGGCCTATGGAATGCCTGCCATTCGAGTGGATGGTAACGACGTGTTGGCGGTCTATCAGGCTACAGTGGAAGCTCGTCGCATTGCAGCTGAACAAAATCGACCGGTTATCATTGAAGCTATGACCTATAGGTATCATTGATTGTATAAACATGCTTTCCATGCCAAGCCAGCAGTAATCGCGTGCGCAGATTCCATGTAAATCAACAATTTTTGCTTTACAGTTGAACTTTTTTTCCAGTTGGTTGCTTTGCTTTTCTTTTCTGTTGCTATCAGTTTAGTTTAAACTTTAAAGATAAATTTTCTGTGATTGTTACTGCCTGGCTAATTATGTGTACTTTATTTTCAGGGTCGGTCATCACAGCACATCAGACGATAGTTCCGCTTATCGGCCTGCGGAAGAGGTTAAATTTTGGGCGGAAGCCGACAATCCGATTTCACGTTGGCGTCGTTATCTGTTGAAGTGAGTTGTCACGTGAGGCTTGCGCGAGGATTTGATAAAGCTCAAAATTTTTAAACTTTTTAACAAAATGTTCAAAGCCTTTGATCTTAAACATTTTTCATCGTTACACCACCTTTTTGCGATGTATAATACGAATTCAAGTTACTCTTAAACTTATGGTAATTATGAAAAATTGTATGGGGCGAATATTCCTTTGGGGGCTGCGAACAGGTTAATTCAACTTTTTTGGAGATAGTTAGCTTTCTGCACTTTATTGGTTAACAGTATTATTTGTCCAACACTTACTGCTTCTGCCAGGCCGCCAATGTACAAATGGCATTTTCAGAGAGTTTATTCAGCTCTAGTGGATGAACGGTTTTGACCAAATCAGAGACTTAGTGCTAGAATGAGACTAAATCTAAATATTAACCTTATGAAGCAACGACTGGCAAGCGTTGCTTCAGTCTTCAGCAATAACAAGTCAAATTTTGAAATGTTGAAGTGTTGAATACCAGTGTTAATTCTGAGTGTGATTACAACTGTCTAAGAGCCTTTTCACGAAAGGGTAGAGAAGAGTTTAAATTAACTGCTTAAGCCAGAAAATTTTTACCAACACTCCTTAAACTTTGGCATTTTCTGGCGACTTTTAGTGATGGGGAAAGCCCAAAAAGTGGAGGTTGGGTCGAAGGGAGTCAAGCAAGTGTAAAATTCCCAGACTAAAGTTGGAATAGCTGGATTTAGCTCATTCTCGTTCACTGTCACATCACTTATTGGTGCTTGACAGTTTCAGAGCTAAGGTTCCTTTCTTAGCTACCAAAAAACAACCCGTCAACCCGTCAAATCGGGCATACATGTATACAATTCATTACTTATACATGGTACAAATTTTTGCGCTGAAGCATCAGCAAGTCAGGTTTCATGATCGTGTATACAATACTAAGGGGTGCTATCATTACGAAGTACATGATTCAGACGTCTTAAGGAGGTGATTCCTTTTGGGCACATATGGTTGATTGACGGTTCAAATCAAGATGAAATTTGATGAAACTTTCCAAAATAAGTTCTTTTAGCATTCTAACACACCCTTCGCACAATCCCGCTTCAAAAATTCTTCGTCTCCGTTCAGGGTGGTTTTTGTCAATTTTTGACAGTTAGGCAGTTGCTGTACAGCTATGGTCATATTCATTCGAAAAAGATCTTGTATAGCTTTACATTTTTGTTTTTTGAAGTACCTTTCTAACTTTTCGGTATCGTTAGATATAGTCGATTTTCCTATTTTGGAGTTGGAAACTTGTCATTTTTGCAGAAATTAAATAATCCGGCATTTCTTGCGCTACGTCAGCCGTAACATTAAACTACGGGTGTCAATTTGAAGGTCTCATCGAGACCGATTATTCGTGACATTACTATCTTCTAACTGCTACCCCGTACGCTGATATCATAGATAGAAAATGTAGTTTTTGCAAAAACGTGACCAAATTTTTCCAGCGATTGTGGAGCATTTACTATGCAAGCTAGATAGTTGCCACTTACTGGACGTGTTTTACACTAAAATACCCAGGAGGGTATTTTACAGGGGGGCGCCCCACCCCGAAATTGACCTTCTCCCCTAAATCGCCCCCCCCCCCCCGGATTTTGGTCTTTCCCCTTAATGAGGTCTTCATTTTTTCCAAAAATGGTCAAATTTTCAAAAATTTTCCGGCTTTTCTGGAGATACCTAAAAGTAGCTATTTTTGGCTGTAAATCCTGGCATTTTTGAGAGCTTTTTTGCGTTTCTACGTGCAAAATACGCCAACAAAATAGCAATTTTTTTCTCATTTTTACCAAAAAATCTTCCCCCCCCCGGCCCTGGCCCCAGGTGAAGCCCCCCCCCCCGAAAAAATCCCTAAAAACCTAAAAAATACCCTTCCCAGGGACCCATTTTTAGTTGTCCCGATTGCTGCTTTCTAGCTAAAGTGTTCGCTTGCCAAAGTTGGGAAAAGTAGGCAAAATCTAGGTTGCGCATACATTTTAGCTAATTTCTTTATAACGAAGAGCGGTTTCATAATAGCTAAAAAGGGTCCCCAGCTATCTGATAGTTGAATCGGATAATGTGGTCGATGCCTCACGAAAAATTTACTTTTGTCTGCAAAAAATCTGGAAAATTAAATTACATCGAAAATGCAGAAAATAATTTCCAAGAACTAAAGTTATATAGTTTTGTTGTATTCATTAGAAAGAGCAATGTTAAGCTGTATGTTTATATAAAAATGGCTTCTTAACTCCAAGTAATGGTTGAGTAATAATGGTTCAAAGTTGATGTCTCCAAAAGGAATCACCACCTTAAGGCTGAGTAAGACGTCTTAAATTTTCTGAATAAGACGTTTCAACTAAGCCGCTGATTGACGTTTAAGTTAGCAGTTGCCTTCATCTGGGTCACTTTTGTTATGTTAGAGGTCACTAAGGTGTGACAAACACATTGTGCATATAGATTCAGCTGATGTTTACGTATGGGGGGCTTGGAACCACCTCTTTGGGAAATCCGATGGACACTGACTCCATCAAATAGAGATCCCCACAGGTGCCCCCTGGCATCCGTCTGGTCAACGGCGCAAATGGGTTCCAAACTCCCGGGAACACTACTGTGTTGGGTTAACACTTAAGCATCTGGAGTCCTCAAATTATGCTACCGAGCGGTTGTGTCCAATCCCCCAGAATATTTTCATCCCGGATTCTCCGATGTGTGGACCTGACTATGCAAAGACGTGTGCTGGGCCAGTAGGTCCCGAAGTGCCCTCTTGTAGCTTTTCAAAGGTGATGGAGCCCGGAAATGAACAACAACAACAACGACGACGACATGTTTACGTATATGCATAAGGCACTTGAACATATGCGTTTATACATTGTACGTTTATATATGTATGCACACAATGTGTTTGTCACACCTCAGTGACCTCTTGCCAACATAACAAAGTGACCCAGCAGAAGGCAACTGCTAACTTAAACGTCAATCAGCATCTTAGCTGAAACGTCTTATTCACAAACTTTAAGACGTCTTATTCTGCTTCAAGACGTCTGAATCTTGTACTTCTTAGCACCCCTAATCTTCTTGACACCAGAGTCACTTTTCTTGTTCAGCCAAGATCTGCAAAATTACAAACTAAAATTTTTCCGATTCGCTAGTAATAGCCAGCCAAAGTTTCAAAAACGGCAAAGATCAAAGGATTTGAAAACAAAAACATGAATAACTATCGCAATTTTTGAAGAAATTAGCTGATAATTAATAATTAGCGGATACAATATGTTTGGACCTGGGCTTATTTCTGCCTAATGGCTATTCCTGGCATCTACTATTTTATAACGTAGAAAATCGACCTCTTTGATGTTTTTCGTTTTTTCAAATTCTTGTTCAACCAAAGGAAAGTTCAGAAGTGCCATGACGCTTCAGAAATTAGACATTTTGGTGCAACAAAACTGCTGGCTCATTTCTAGGCCTGAATTTATGGGGGCGAGGGGCTCGAAGAAGCCCCTCCATCGATGGAGGGGCTCACCGAAAAAGGGGGGCATGTTTTCGAAAATGTTTTTCTAATTATTACGTTTTTGTGTAAAAACTGCTAAAAATCGTTAAAATAACTAATTTTCGGTATTTTTAAGCTAAAATAGCTAATATATCTTAAAACATCTAACAAATCCGGAAACTTTTTCGAGCATTTAGGGTAAAAATGGTAAAATTTGGTAAATGTTTTTCTAATTATTACGTTTTTGTGTAAAAACTGCTAAAAATCGTTAAAATAACTATTTTTCGGTATTTTTTAAGCTAAAATAGCTAATATATCTTGAAACATCTAACAAATCCGGAAACTTTTTCGAACATTTAGGGTAAAAATGGTAAAATTTGGCAATTTTTCGGCTATGATCGGAGATTTAGGGGCACCTCGCATGAGAGACGCTTATGGATGGGGGCCCACCCAATAGAAAAAAGCCAGAACTATATTATAGGGGGCGCGATAGCGCTCCCCCTATAATATGGGTGCAAAAGGCGCTGCGCGGCCCTTGGAGACCCGTTCGAGCACCGTGCCAGCTAAATACTTAACGAAACTAGACAAATTTGGTATCGTCGGCATCAGCACGACGAGTACTACAAGCAGCAAAAACGTTTTGGTCAAAATTTTCGACTTTGAAAATTTTGGCCTCCGGACAAGTTAGGTCCGCTATATGCTAAAAATATGCTAAAAATAGCGCTATTTTTCTGGCATATACATTACTATAAAAGTTGATTTTTATAGCAAAAATAAGCAGATTTAGTGTTGAAAAGGGCAAAAATTGAGTAAAAATCTCCGGCGAAGCCGGAAAATTTTTGAAAATTTGGCCTTCTGAGCAATTTTTTCAGGGCAAAATTTGGTACCAAAAGGGGCACCCACTTTTTTGGGGGGAAGGGTGTTTCCGGCCCCCCCCGTCCACTAGAATAAGCCCAGAGAACTGCCGCCGGCATCAGTCCGGGCAGTTTCCGCGAATATGGGTTGTTCAGCGACGCTGGTCAATATTAGTGCTCTTTTAACCTAGTCCTCCTGGCATTTACAACCTGCCCCTCCCATATTAACGTTTTAAAACCTAGTCCTCTGTCCGCTTAAAACCCAATGTCACCCATATTGCATTTTTCATGCTCCATCGGAACATTTTTATTCTTGTCACTAAATCAGTATAAACAAGAGTACATAATAATATTATTATGTACTCTTGGTATAAACAAAACAGTTTCGCTCCCTACATTTTTGCCAGATTTTCTGTATATAGGTAGTGCCGTGTCTAAATGTATCTATAAGCAGCTTCCTGAAAGCTTTGTTTGAGTAGTCCATTTTAGCCTCCTAGTACGTCAAAGGCCAATATTTATGGTAGGGGGAGCTCGGAGGAGGTCAGGAATGGGAGGGCAAGTTTTGGTGAATTTATAGGCAAATATTGATATTGTAAAATTTTAGTATGTTATCAAAAGTATTATGAAAAAAGACAAACTAATATGATCAAAAAACATATATAGTCTCATGGAGTAGTTGACTAGGGACTCATAGACCTGCTAAGGTCAGAAAATGAGGGTTTAGCAAATTTCTGAAAAGCTGTAACTGATCCGTTAAATTATATACATAGTTAGTTATGTAGTTACTGATAGGCACTTGGCGAAAATATGTAGCCTTTAAGTGGACGACACCATTGCTACAACTTAAATCGGTATACAGCATATTATTATTATATCTGTTCGCATTTATGGAATTTAGTTGCTGATTTCTTTTGTCTCTAGGGAAGGCCACTGGTCTGAGGACGAAGAAGTTGCTCTGCAGAAGTCTGCTCGGAAAAACATTTTAGACTGTTTCTCGAAGGCTGAACGGAAAAAGAAACCGCCAGTTCGGGCCATGCTTGAGGATGTGCTGGCTGAGGTCCCGCCGGGCCTGGAGAGGCAGTGGTCCGAACTGAGGGACCATCTCAGGCTACATTCCAAACATTATCCGGTTCAGTCCTATCAAAGCGATTGATTTTGTGATCCGTGTGGTGATGATCTAAAATCGGGTGTTCCTCGAAGGGGCTTGGACCCTTCCTTTACAAATGAATTGCCACAGTTTTTTATTCCAGCCAGGTTTTTTGGTGCCAAAACTAATATTTATTGAATGAAACTCTTGGTTCTTCCAGCGTTGGTTTCGTAATTGTATATGCTTTTTGTTGTGTTGCTGCTGATAGACGTTAGCAGCTACGAATAATCAGGTACCATTCAGAATGCATATGCCGTATACAGGGGCGAATCCAGCAGGGGGTGCGCCCCCGTCGGGATTCGAAGGCAACAAAAATTAAGGATAAAATTTAAAAAAACAAAATCAAAAACTTTCGCGCCTTCGGCGCAAATTTTTTCTTCGTAGTTGCATGTTATTAGGATATTTATGGTTTATGAAAGAAATGCTTCCGATTTTGTAGCAAATTTCCATTTTTGTCTAAAAACGTGTAATATTAAATGTTTTCTCGTTTCGTCAAAACGCAACGAATTGAAGATTTGAAGAGCGATTTTATTGCAAGAACAAAAGTTTATCCAGCTTCTGGGAAGCTAAATCCCCCAGACCTCCTGGTATAAAAAGTTGTTCCATGGGATTTGCTTCTGTACCCCCGTCACGAAATCCTGGATCCGCCACTGCCGTATACACGTAGTTTTTCTTCGAATGTACATTCTTACATTCGTATAATTTCAGTATGGTCTGCGAACTCAACAGCAGTGCGCAGGTAGTTTTTGCAGGAAGGGGACGAAACCGAACACCCCTTCCAAAATTTTCCCTCCCGCGATTTTTTGTGTGCACAAATTTTTGCAAAAAAATGGCAAAATTGCTTAAAAACGTCTATTTCAGCTTAAGTACTGACAATTTGTATAGTGGCACGTTTTTATTTTCTCTTGCGTTCTCTAGATATTATTAAACTAATTTTAGCTTTTCTTTATCAAAAACGTCTCCCTTCTGAAAATTTCTCCGCTCCCCTTTCTGGCCCGCACCTCCTTCCCCATGTCATTAAAAACACCCTACTGTGTTTGTACCCTGTTAAAAGCTCAATAAGATTGGCTGCCAGGTGTAATCTTTTATCATTGGCATTTTCCACAGAAGCTAAGATTTTCAATTTCAGTCCATACATTGGTACTGTTTTTACTTGCTGTTTATCTTGTTTGTTGTCATGTTGTACGTGTGATAACAGTGTAGCTTTGTGTTATTGTCTGGTCAGTGATCGCATGACTTTATCGCTCAAATAAATTCGTATTGCTGTAAATATTTACGGTTAGGATTTGGATTAGTATCGTCTCACGTAATTGCCTCCACGATCTCGAACTGCAAGCTCGGTCAGTCGGGAATGTAAGCCAGTTCGTGGAGAGAGCTTCGGTTAATGGTAGACAAAAAGTTTGATACTAGACTATCTTTGCAAAATTTTTAATGTCTATATATCCAATTTTCACTGTTCTCGCTTCTCAGAATTAATCATCCCGATCAGTAGATTGGGTTAACGGGATCAGTGCCTGGATAGAATAGTTGTAGCTGGCCTTCATTTCTTCTTCTATTGTTTCTTTCGCGAACTGTCTTATTACCAGATAATATGTCACAGTGATTGAAGCCAGCTGAAACAAATAACCATCGATTATTATTTCCTTGATTTTGATGGTTCATCAACATTTGAATAAAGCAATATTTTCGTAGTGAGACTGTGTGGAATTGTTTCTTACCGTTAGAAAGGTTTCCCTTTGTAAGTTGAAAAATCCTGCAGCTGTGATCTCTGGCTGGACATTTTCAACAAATTTCTCCAAATGATGCAAATGCGTAGATATAATCTTAAATTATACATATTGTATATAGATGAGTGTCATTTTTAAAGAAACTAGTTATCTTCTTTTGTACATGATGCGAGGTGTGGTTGTATACCTTTCCTCGTATCGTTAAGTTAAGGGGGTGTCCATTCTTGGTCAATTTTTCCACCATCTCCGATTTCGCTCATTTTCACATATAATGATCTTTGAGTGGGATATTTTAACGAGTTTTCAAATTAAACTCGTATCTCTTACGGTTGTTGAGTTATTTCACCTCAAAGTCGTGGTCCGCATGTGTTAAACATAGGAAACAGAAAAAGTGGTGATTTTATTCTTGCGCCAAAAAGATCTCTCGACAAACAGTTGTAATCCTGCATAATTTTATATTTATAATGTAGCTATAATCATAAACTGCGGTACGCTGGAAGTAGAATTTTGATTTAGGCCCCTAAAATTTTTAAAAAATTTTTTATTTATCGAAAACATTGGAAAATCGTCAAAATTCAACGTTTTTTGCAGCTGAAAAGTGGGGTCTTTGGAAAGAATCGCAAATTATTCTAATTCAGGGGCCTAAATAAAAATTCTAACTCCAGGGTTCCGTAGTACTTGAATTGGCGGTTCCACTGATACCAATGGTTTCATTGCATGTTTTTCCAGTTTCGAGATCTTTTTGGCGCAAAAATGGGCATTTTTAGCAAAATTTTTAAAATTTCGGTTTTTTCGAATACTTGGCTAAATTCCGACAACAGTATGGTCCTAAATTGCCTATTTTCTATTCCAACTTGTGTATTCATGTCTTCTGATCTATTTGCAGCATGGATTATGCTGATAGCTGCGTCCAGTACTTCTCAGCGTGCCAAACGGGATCCTCGAACCCCGAATTTCACAAAACAGCAATTTTTAAAATTTTTCAAAATATGGCATATTATACATCAATCGAAAGCGCTCATTGCAGGGATGAATTCTTCTCACAGAACTATGGGCCGAAAATGCTTCTATTTTAAGTTAACCGCTGTTAAGGGGGGGGGCTACGAACGGGTTGGCACAACATCGTCGGAGAGAGCTACTTTCCCGCCCAACGTTAGCCAACATATTAAAGTAAAAAAGTTTAGCTTGATGCAACATAGCAGCATACCCCCCCGCACCTACAGACTGAACATTTGAATTTGGGGCCACCCCCGGTGAGGGCTGACCCAACTGGGCCGAGTAGTGGGAACCGGGAGACTTCCCCCGGCCCACCCCCGAACTATATGAACTTTGTACAGTTACAGCAGCGGCACTGGGTGTTGGGGCCACTGGGGAGGGACGAGGCAAGCCCCGACCCAACCCAGACAACGATGGACGCGGCGTCCCCCCACCCCCCAGACTCGTAGTTGGTTGGGGGAGATCCCCCCCAACCCCCAAATTGCTGGGGCCGGCAGACTGAGACATAACAAAATTATCGTCAACTTCAGGGGCCTGAAAAGCAGGCAAATTATCAAAAAGAGAAACTTTATCTGCTAATAATTTTGATCTGGCACGAGTATGAGGAGGCGAAAGAATAGGCATTTACCGCATCTCACGGTCGCCAATTTGTAAAAAGAAAGTTATTGTCTGTACTGGTGCTTCATGACTAATAGAGACTCGACTAAATAGTTGCAGGTTCACAATCGGTAGTGTATGCCTACCGCTCCTCCTCGTGCCTATCTAATAAAAACCTAATTGGAATTAGCAGAATTCAACACGATACTTTTAATCTCGAAATTTACATCAAATTATAAAGTAACATTTTCACAAAAATGCAAAGTTCCACGACACGAATAATTCTCCAAACAAAACCAAACTGCGCAAATCACAATACTAAGTCTCAGCTGCCAACTATAGGTACAGGAAACCAAACCCAACCGACTTTCACCAACTGATAACCACAATACACACCAACCCCAACTTCTTCATCAGTGACTCCATTTTGGAAAACTACTGAAGTAGCTAAAGTTTGAATTTAGTATCATCGTTCATGACATAATTTAGAAAATCAACACTGTTTCTAACGAATATTTCACAAATTACCCCCTCTTTGGCCCGCGCGCCCACGCCGCGGTACGCGTATTAGTAGGATAAAATTTAGGTTAAGAAAGAAATCGTAGGTACTAGTTTGGTAAAACGCGTGTGAGAATTTTGAGAAACACCGTAAAACTACACTGGAGAACCTCTCCAGAGGCTGACAATGGGAACAAAGCACCACAACACACACACGGGCCCACTACCGGTGCTTGCCCCGATAAAGAAAAACAAAGACACACAACACACTGACGACATACAACATACAACGCATACAGACAACAAACATACCCGGAAGACGACAACAAACAAGTATGTACACAGGCCAAACTATGATGAAAAAACAAAAAATTTCCCAAACCTCAGACAGAAGTAACCTAATGATTCAACCCCACTATACAGACTAACCGGACAATATAGACTATGAACAATGCCAGATAAAGGTAGATTCTAGGAATAAAGCACAATGGTAATAAAGCACAAGGTATAAAGCAGCACCGAATCAATATGGTGGCAACATCATGGCAGTAAACAAGATGGCAAGAATTTCACAATGAAGAATTTTAGAGAAGAAAGTATCGTGTTCGTTTTAGGACAGAAAAGTGAAACACAAACCAGACAGTTAGAACCCGAAAAGAACGAAAATGAGTAAAATACAACATAATTATAGCTGGTAGTAGAACAACGAAGAAAAGAAAAGAATTCAAACAGTACAATGGCCCAGCCAAGGTAGCGGGCGCCCCTAATAAAGACAATCCGAAACCTCCGACGTTCAAGGAAAGTAAGAAGGACAACAATGTTTCACAGAATTTTGAATAAATTTCACCCCAAGGCTCCCCCCAACCCACGCATATCCCTAAATACAGAAATCCTCCCCCCACCACATTGAAGATATCAGCAAAAACAACATCTATATATGGGGAACAGAGGACAATCAACAGCAAGCCTAGTCCCAGGACAGGAGTCTTCAGGCGAATAAAACAGTCAATGATGGGCAGGCCATGCCCGTAGGCAACCGTAGACGCACCCACACTCAAGTCCACCCAACATCACTACCACCAGACACCACCAACAACCAGTTCCAAGGCACGATGCCCAGACACCACACAACCCGTACAAAAGTTCTAACAAGCTCGAACCACCGAGCTGACCACACCACATACCCGCAATCACCGGTATAAAGTCACAGAAAATGACCAACCTGTCCCACCAGTGCTCCTGGAGAGCCGCCCCCCACGAGGCTAGAACTCTCCAAGAACCAGATAGCACCCAGGGACCCGAACCGTAGAACCAGGTAACCATAGAACCAGGCAACCTTAGAACCAGGTAACCGTAGAACCGTAGACCCAGACAACCAGATAACCGTAAAATCATAGGACCCGAACAACCGGATAACCAAAGAACCATGCCTACAAGGCAGGACCCGCACACCGCCAGTCACCCCAAACCTCCGACGCTCCATCCGTCCAAAGGAACAGCCGGGCAGGGACCACCGATCCATGCAGGGAACCTAGGCTCACTGAGGGGGGACGGGAGGGATACATACACATATACGCAAAATAAATGCAAGAATAACTGTACTTTTATTAATAGCAAAAAGGAATGATCAACAATGTAAAAACAAACTACGTAAACAACAATGTATACATCACAACGAAAGGAACCACAACCATACACAATACATATCTACTACCAGCTTAGTACATATTAGCCCTACCTATGAATTTAAGGAGGGAAACGGCCAGTGCTACCCGCCCCAGGAATCCTAATCCCAGAGGAGGAAACGCTGACAGTTCCCTATCAAGGAAAAGCGGCTGACAAACTACGGAGTCTTTGTGAAAGTGCTGCATGTTATTCTCCTGCTCCTCAGAATCCAAATCTGGGGATTGGGATCGTAACCGCAGCACCCCACGAGAGGCGGGAGAAAAGTAAAAGTAACCCCAGAACTATTGCCTAGAGGTGAAATGTTGTGACTTTTAGTAACAAAAATTAAAAACAAAGGTAAAATGGTAAAAATAGTGAGACAAAAATTTTAAAACAATGTAGGAGGTTCCGGAAAACACCAATTGGACGAGGTAAACAAATACCCCCTACAAAACAGAGGACCCATCTCATACTAGCCATCATCCAACTAAGAAAATTTATACAATTTAAGAGAAATTCTTACAATTTCTAAGGATACTCTAGCCTTCTAAGGCTTAGACATGCATCTCTAAATTTAAACTAAGCTTTTCAACAATCATCAAAAACAAGCATACGTATTCAATTTAAAAGTAAACTTTCAAGAATATAACTGCCAATAAGGCAAAGAATTCATATGTAAAACATACGTATCTAAAAATTTAAATCATGCAAATTTCATCTAAAAATGTCTATATACGTACAATAATTAAATCGAGTCATATAAATAACAATTTTATCAAAAAACACCACCCCCTAGGGACCAACCAGAACCTCCTACGCAAGTATTAGATTAATTTACAAAAATATAGAAAAGATAAAAACCGACCGGTCATGACAACCCCCCACAAGGGCACAGAAAAACACACCCCCCTGACAACAACAACAACTCCGCATCAACGCCGGCTCTGCCGAATGGCAGCCTCCCGCCTGCGTCGGGACTTATCCTCCTCGTCAACCTCATAGGGCAAGTCCGGGAACAACTCAGCTCGAACAATCATCAAAAGTTTTCCCATCCAATTTTTCCCAGGCCGTTTTTCGTCCAAAACCAT
Organism: Trissonchulus latispiculum; assembly: GCA_030248195.1. Lineage (NCBI taxonomy): Eukaryota > Metazoa > Nematoda > Enoplea > Enoplida > Ironidae > Trissonchulus > Trissonchulus latispiculum. The sequence continues at coordinate 16,251 of JASAND010003107.1, forward strand.
TTTACGAATTTCAGTAGCAGATTTTCGCATAAGCCTAGAAAAATCCATACCAATGCCCCAATACTTGTCTTCATGCACCGCCTCAACTAGATACGCAGTTCCCGAATTTCGGAGCGCCTTGCGCAATTGGGGACAAGATCGAACTTTTGCCCGCAAACACTCTAGCATGTACACTGCACGCACTACCGACTCGTCATCATGCCACATTTGGCTCAGAACTGAATCTCTGGGGACCCAATGAGTCAAAAAATACTCCGCAGCTTTTTTGGCAGCAAAAGGCGAGCCAGTTTGAACAATTTCGCGCGCCGGCTGGTGCAAGCCAAACCAATCATAGGCCTTATAGAACTGGTACGGATACTCGTTCACACCAAATTCACGACCCCAAACAGTCATATACTCGTCTTGAACAGTGGCCTCAGGGTCGGGCTGCAGCGGAAACATATTAGACATTGGCATCTGACTGCCCTTGAAGAAGACAACTTGGCGGTAGTCACGCACGTGATCCTCAGACATCAGACGGTGACCCCAAACTTTGGCTTCCAGATCCGCAACGACTTCGTTAAGCTGGTTAGCACGCTTTTCCAGGCATCCTGGACCTCACAAATTGGAGCAGCAAAGCGACGCATATGCGGATAGCAGCGAATAGGTGGAAAAATGCGCGACAGAGCATCAGCAAACGCAGCAGGGCAATACGGCCCGTAGCCTAGAAATTCGACAGAGTCGAAAGCACCAACTCCGTTGCGCTTCAGAGCCGGAAAAATGATCGTACACGCCCAAAATTCAGGATCAAAGCCTGCAAACAAACAATTTTCATCCAAAGCGGCAGTTTGGCGCTCGAAAAGGATCTCAACTTGCCCGCCCGGAATCAATTCTTTCAAATGAGCCAAATACTTTCGATGACTTTGAGAATTAAGCGCAAAAGGAATTTTGGCGCGGCGCATATAATCGTCCCAATACTTCCACGTAGCAACAAAGTAAGGATTCAGAATGCGCGGCTCATCATTTGGGCGAAAATCAGGCAGATAAGCAATTTGCCACTGAGGTTCCGTATACATCCGCAGAGGTACAGCACTCGGGCACTGTTGTACCACAGACCAAACGGCTGGCCAATAAGCCACATCCACCACTTGCTGTCCCTGATACGGACGTACGACATAGGCCTGATCAGGCGAAACGGACTTTACGTCATACCGACCACCCAAATAGATGATATCTACAGAGGGACGGTAATCGCGAATAGACAAATCAAGAACTTTGAACGGGCCTTCGTTAACATCACCCAGGTATTGGGTATCCCAATCCACTCGGAGGGAACCCCTGGGCGGGTCCATAGCAAAAGGTTCCGGAATCAGATGTTGTAAAACAATTTGCAAATTTCCTTCGTGCAGAAAATGCGTCGGAGGCCAAACAATGACCGTGGACTCCGGAACAGGACCCAAATCAGGCATCTGAATCCGTGGAACTCGAATAGGCACATCTATGGGCGGCATTTTCCGAATCGGACCTCGTAGTGGTGGCCGCGGAGGAGGAAGCTGAGGTTCAGGAAAAACAGGATTCTCGACATCCATATCTTCAACGGCAGCAGGCAGGGCGCCCGACAACCCGGAAGACCCTCCACCGGACAAGGCATCCGAAGCCGAGTCGGGCGAAGGCTTCCGAGCCACCGAGCCCCACTGCTCCGCGAAGATAACTCCGAAGATTTTGGACATGTCGACATCCTGCATACGGGTCATACCCCAGACAAACTCCTGCGCGGTCCACGGAGGATCCCTACCTAGCGCCGTTTTGCATTCAGTAGCATCGAGATCTAGTTTGCGTATCATGTCAATTTGCGCAGTCGATTCAATTGGCGGCAACAAAGACCAAATTTTATCTGAAAAATCTAACCTGTGAGCAGTGGCCAAGCGGCCCAAATTTCGCACAAACGTAGTCTGGTAGAAAACGTCAGGAGGCAACCCTTGTTCCAAATGTCTGCGCGCGGCCTCAATTTCTTGCTGTGTGCGACGACTGGATGGACCCGGCTCTGCCATTTGCACGTTTGAGACACGTATGGCCTCGGCCATAGCTGAAAATGACGCAGTAGTGACAATTACCGCTGGTTCCTTTGCTCCATACGCCCCGACAGGAGGCCGGGAGGGCGACAACTCCACTTGGTCCAGCACCCGAGACTCCGGGTTAGGAGGAGGAGTTGACGTCGGAGGAGGCATATCAGGCTGGGGGTAATAGCCCATAGTCGTACTCATGAAATCCCTTGTGACGGGTAGGCCAGAAGCCGCACCCACAGGAGTCGACGTGGCCGAGGGTCCCGCTGGGCGCGACGCCGGTGATTCCGCCAAACCGACCGCGACCGGAGGGGCAGCTCCCGGGTCCAGGCCAGGATCCTCTCCCGACCTTTCACCAAGAGCCACATCCCCCGAACCGGCCGATTCCGAAATCACTAGGGGCGCCGTCCCACCACTCGAAAAAGTCGCTGTACTGACATCCATTTGAAAAGCAACAGTCGGCTCCGCAGGATCCTGTAGTGGCGGCTGAGCCATTTCACCGGGGACCATATCCACGGACCCCAACTGCTCAGGTTCAGAAGAACCCGGCTGTGGCTGAACCGCCTCGTGATCCATTGGTTCCGACTGGTCTGACTGAGAATTTGGGGGAGTCTGCGGGATGTCCCCGACCACGTCAACTGCACGCGCAGCCGCTTCCGGACCCAACACGTCTACCGGATCTTGACTATCGTCCCACCACATTTCTGGAGACGCCGTATCACGAGTTTCCGCCTGACTCTCCGACTGAGACTCGGATTGACTCTCCGACAGGCCCTCCGCGGCCGCTTCCAGAAGATAATCTATCTCCAGAGGCGGTTGACGAGGCGCAGGGGGCAAACGAGGTTCAGCAGTGGTGGCCACCCGCAGAGGCGGGTCCACCCGTTCTGTAGCCTCCACAAAAATTTGTTTCGACAAAACTTCGATAGAGGGAAGCGCATCGGGGCGGTGAGTTTGAGCGTCTGCCACAAAAGTAAATTTGATCTGCACATTTTTACCCCGAGGAGTGGTAGGAGGATCCCGCCACGCCACAATTTCAGCAGATTCCCAGGTCAAATCTTCCAAAAGTTGATGATTCAGAAAACTTTCGCGCAACTTATCTAGACTTTTCTGATCCCCGTACTGCGCGTAAGCTCGAGTTTTCAACAAAAACTGAAAATCTGAAATTTCAAGGGGATCAATCAAATTTGTGACCTGAACTACAGCAATAGTATCGCGCGCGCCGTCAGCAGCCCATTTGATTTCATCACGCTGTGGAAAGGGCGAAAAACCTTTTGGAGTAGACTCAAAAGACCGAAATAATTTAGGGGGGTAGCGCAACACGTTTTCAGCGAACCAAGGAAACCCCCTTTCAGGACGACCCGACGCAGGCGGTCCACAGGGACCACTCGCATTGCCCCACAAGTGCGGCCCAGCTTTATCCATTTCGTCCCGATTCGGAAAAACCTTCTTTTCAGATCTCGCAGCCATGAAATTCACATATTTTGACAAATCCACAATGCAATTTCGAGCATCCACCCCCACCCCCGCTAGGACTTTGCGAGTGGTCTCAAGGCCCTGAACAGCGAAAACAGGGTAAGGTGCATTGAATAGCAATGGTTGAAACGCATAGCGAATCAACGACCAAGACGGAACGTCCAGGTAGATATAGCAAGCTTAACAAAAAAAATCACCCGAAATTTTAACAAAAAAAATCACCCCACCCTGACTCACAGGAAAGTCGCAGAGACCCAAATTTTTGCATGGTGATAGCCACACATCTCGACATTACAGCCTGTGAGTTTGAGCCCCTAGGCCCTCTCCATGCGTTCAGGGCAGACCTTTAAGTGAGGGTACCCAAAAGTGACCTCAAAAACGTTCATGACCGAAGTTCGAATTTCGGCTGCTATTTACTAAGGGAAAACCCTAGGCAACCCATAGTGTGCATGTGACATGTCCTGACTGTGGGCTATCGATACATATATAGAAGTTCCCAGTTGGACCTCTGTGCCGTCCTGGGGTGGGTGATTTTTTTTTGTTAAAATTTTAACAAATAAAAAATCATTTTTATGTTTTGTTACTGAAGTCAGAACAGCAGCTAGAGCAAAACTAACGTCAAATTCGAGCTCAGCGACCTCGAAAACCCTGAGTTGTTTTTGAGGTTGCCTGGCACTTCTGGTAGTCCAACCTGGTAACCAGCCGGGCCGGAACCGTCCGACGGTAAACGTGATCCCAGAAGTCAGTATTAGGCCATAGTTACCGAAAAACTAATGCCAGATTTGAATTCAGCGCCCTGGAAAACCCCCTAGGACATGTTTATAGCCACTTCGGACTGTCCAGTTGGTACCTGGAGGGTCCGGACGGGTCCGGCAGGGGTCACGTGACCGTGGGTCATACCCCGCCAAAATATGAAGTTCTGAGTTTCTCTGCCAAAATGCCTGGAAATAGGCTATAATCACTCACAAACACGAAAAAACAACGTTTTAGCCTTTAAAACGGCACAATAGAGCCACCAGACTTCATACTGGACGCTGTCGGGGGCCATCAGTGACCACTAAGACTTTGGTGGGGTCAGTTGCCCTAGTTGGAACACTAGGTTAGCGGTTTTGGGTTCTAAATACGTTATTTAGTGTGCTCTATCCAAAACTGATGAGAAAAAGTTGCTAGCTGCTCTCTGGGATCCGATCCGCCACTGATTTTTTTTGTTAACGGGTGATTTTTTTTTGTTAAACCTTTAACAAAAAAAAATCACACATTTTCGTCTACTGCAACTTACTGGTAGGTGGTAGAGCAATGAAACTGGGGTGGTTTTAAAGCTTAGCCCAAGACCTATCCATGGGTCCTCAAAGTAATCGATTTGGTTTAGTTTTGCGAAAGTTCCAGCCAAAAAACCGACTTTTGATTTTTTTTGTTAAGCTTGCTATAGCATGAATCAGAAACACAAAAATTTTGACATTCGCAGAATTTGGATGATTTGGAGGCAGAGTCGGAAAATTGCCATCAATGGCATGCGTGAAAGCTTGCAAGTCCTCTGGGACCGCAATAGAAATAGCAGAAACTGAATGATCCGACTCATGATGCATAAAATTTCTGTACGTTTTCTGGAAAGACAGAGCACAAAAACCCGCAGAAACAATCATCTCAAAAATTTCTGGGACCCAAGCATATAGATCATTCATAGTAGAAATTATCACAATGGCCTCAGGAAAACGCTGATTCGGATGACAAAAATTTTCCAACATAGACTGGTATTGCTGTAACTTTTGCCGTGAGGCCTCATCTTGCAAAAGTGGCGTATAAACCCTATACGTATCAAGTCGAATCTGTAGTTGTTTCAGAGGATACGGGGGATACGTGGGAGTTTTAGTCTGAGTTTCAGGCTTTTTAGATTTCTTCGATGACCGAGAACTAGAAATTATCTGTACTGAACTTGACGCCGAAGCCCCTGAGGGAGTACCCTCTGCACTAGCAGCGGCAGCAGCCGCAGGCCCAGCTGTCTGAGCCCCCTGGGCTGGCGTCGAACCTGTCGTGGAGGGACCACGGTCCCACGTAACACCCCCCAAAATAGGTCCCACCCTCTGAGGGTTCGGAGACTTACGACGGCGTTTTGGTTCACTCATACTGCAAAACTCAAAGATCTCAGAAAATTATCAGAAAAAACAAAATTCAAGTAAATTCAAAGGTCAGCAACAGAGTTTCAGTTGCTCATGCTATCTCCTGGACCTTCCGTTATACGTACGTAATCAACACACAAAGGCACCAAATGTGACAATTTCGTAGCGAACGGTATGCGAACAATACACAAGGGGCCGAACTCCCACGGGGGAGGGGGGTCGTCGCGCTGCGTGGGGTACGGAAAAGTTGAAAAAACGCAATTGTTTCTACATCAGAAAACGTTTACAGAAGGGTTATCGGAAAAGAGGATGACGGGGGGGGGGGCGAACACCCACCGGGGGGGGGGGTCGTCGCGCTGCGTGGGGTACGGAATATTTTTTAAAAACCAACAGTTTCTTAATCAGAAAACGTTTACAGAAGGGTTATCGGAAAAGAGGATGACGGGGGGCCGAACTCCCACCGGGGGGGGGGTCGTCGCGCTGCGTGGGGTAAGGAAAATTTGACCATTCCCCCCTTGACAAGGGCGCCACAGCTCACTAGGGACACTTTAGAGGGGTCCTCCAATGACAAAAATGTTCGCCTCACCATGGGCTTTCATTTGATACCAAACCTGGAATTTTTTAAAAAATCGATTTTTGAGCAGTCCGGACCCTGGTCAGGGCGCCACAGACCGCTGGGTCCACTTTGGAGGGTCCTCCAATGACAAAAAATGTTCACCTCGCCAAGCGCTTTCATTTGATATCAAATTTGCAAACTTAATCGATTTTTGACCGACCCTTACCCCTGACCAGGGCGCCATAGCTCGCTAGGTACACTTTAGAGGGGTCCTCCAATGACAAAAAATGTTCGCCTCACCATGGGCTTTCATTTGATACCAAACTTGTAATTTTTTAAAAAAATCGATTTTTGACCTGTCCGGACCCTGGTCAGGGCGTCACAGACCGCTGGGTCCACTTTGGAGGGTCCTATAATGACAAAAAATGTTCGTCTCACCAAGCGCTTTCATTTGATATCAAATTTGCAAACTTTTGGAAAAATCGATTTTTGACCGATCCTTGCCCCTGACCAGGGCGCCACAGCTCGCTAGGGACACTTTAGAGGGGTCCTCCAATGACAAAAAATGTTCGCCTCACCAAGGGCTTTCATTTGATACCAAACTTGGCCACTTTTGGAAAAATCGATTTTGGGCCGTTTTGGGACCGGTCCCCGGTCTGGACCCCTGGCCAGGGCGCCACAGGGGTCCGGGCAAAACCTACTATAGCCTATGCTGTAGTGCTCCCGCACCCCATCCCAAATCCCAAATAAGAGAGACCTGCTCACTGTAGATCTTTCTGTAGAAGAGGTTAAAGTTGGAGTTGCGACACGGTAGGGCCCACCACCATCCGGGTGCCCCCCAGCCACATGGATAGGTCCTAGAGCGAAACTAATGGGCCTTTTAGATTCACCGTATAGGGGTTCCTATTCGAATACAAAACATCAGCCCAGCAGCTCTTATGTGTAGGGCTCCACAGTCCGTAGGCCCTAACCCACAGTACACACTAGATTCCTGGCTAGGGCGCCACAGACCACTGGGTTCACTTTGGAGGGGTCCTCCAATGACAAAAAATGTTCGCCTCACCAAGGGCTTTAATTTGATACCAAACTTGACCACTTTTGGAAATTTCGATTTTTGACCACTTTGACCCCGGACCCGGGTCCGGACCCCTGGCCAGGGCGCCACAGGGGACCGAGCGAAACCTACTATAGCCTATGGCGTAGCCCTCCCGCACCCCAGCCCAAATGCCAAATATGAAAGACCTGCCTACTGTGGGTCTTTCTGTATAAGAGGTCAAAGTCAGAGTTGCGTCACGGTTGGGCCCAGCACCATCAGGATGCCCCCCAGCCACATGGATAGGTCCTAGAGCGAAACTAATGGGCCATTTAGATTCACCATATAGGGGTTCCTATTCGAATACAAAACCTCAGCCCAGCAGCTCTTATGTATAGGGCTCCACAGTCCGTAGGCCCAGACCCCCCATTTTACACGTTAACTACTGACCCCTGGCCAGGGAGCCACAGGAGCCAGATCGAAAATTCATATGCCCTATTCCATGGCGACCCTTTGGGTAATGCTGCATGCCAAACCTGAGACCCCTCGGCCAAGGCCTGCTGTCGTTTACTTAATTACAAATTTTGACTATTTTGGAAATAAACTATCTTCGAAAAAATCGAAATCCTGCTATGTACACAGCCCACTGGGGGGGTCCAACCTGCACCAAAAATTTTTCCCCAGAAATCGGGCACGAGTTGTTCAAAAAAAACCCTAAATAGTATAGAAAATTTTTGAGCTCCGACCTCTAGGGTGGGGGGGAGAAAAAAAAGTGGAGAGAAAGTCTGTAGTTCAAAATTTCAATTTTTTATAACTCAAAAACGGCTCGACCGATTTCGCTCAAATTTGCAGAGCATGGACCCCTCGTGAAGGGCTTTCTACTGGTACAATATGAAGGCTCTACCTCAACTCCTCCGCCGGCACCAGGGGAAACTATGATCCAACACTACGCAATGTGCCTGTTTTTCCCTATTCTAGGTAATGCGCTGACGCGCACTACCTGACATAGGCAAATTTTTGAAATTTTTGAAATTTTCTTAATTTCTGCAGTTTAAGCATCCTATCACATGAAAACGTGTTTTATTGCATTTAAAGCCAAACCCGACCTATTTTAGTGAAAAATTTAGCGGTTTTTGTCGAAATTTGAAAATTTGGCTTGAAATGGCACCATCTCAAATTTTGGCCACCTGGACCTCACATGGAAGGTCGAACCTAGGTAAAATCTATACCAAATTAATCAGGAGGCTCTACTGAGCTAAGAAATGCATGAATTTTTCCTTTGCTGCTAATGGTTAGAAAAAATTTCATTTTGAAATTTGGGTTTTTTCCCGCCGAGTCTAGGTCACCCCCAGGTCGCACCGCAGGCACTAGAGCCAAATTGCATACACCATCGTGAAGTTCGAGACATATCCTCTGTGAAACTGTAATCCGTTTTGGGCTAAGTCTTTCCAGTAGTTCAGGGTGACCCCCCAAAGTTGACCCTGCCTGACCCCCATGTTCGGACCAAAAATTCCAAAAATTTCAAAGTCCCAAAAAATTTGCTGAGAGGCTGTGGGAGCTACAATAATGCACCCTCTAGGGTAGTTTTGGACGCTCTTTAAGATAGGCTATTAAAATCCGATCTAGCTCATATGGGTGACTCACACTGGCGATGGGTTTTTTCCCGCATATCGGATTGGGTTTTTTCCCGCCGCGCTATATATATTAAATCAGATTTACAGTAGTGAATCTGAAGATAGATTATGTAGTTGATCAAGCATGGCGAACTAAGCCACATAACTACAAGCTTTAGTTTCAATTTTGTAATGTGTACAGTACAGCTCATTAAAACTTTATTTTTCGCGAAGTTCGCCCTTTTCGCGGACTTCGCGAAAGTCGGCAATTTTCGTTAAATTTGGCGAACTTCGCGAAGATTTTTCGCGAAAAACTTGATTTTGCTGAAGTTTAGCTCAGCTATATCTTTTCCTGAATTTCGCATAAATTCAATTTTTTCATGAAATGTCTAGGCGAAATTCGCCAAATTTTAAGAAAATTGCCACCCCCTGCGAAGTCCGCGAAAATGGTGTATATACTTCGTGAAAATAAAGTCTCAAAAGAGCTGTACTGTATATACTTCAAGTTGTTGTTTCGGATGTTCGGATTTGTTTCAAACTGTTCCAAATTTGAAATTTTCTGCAGCAATAAAACAGTGCATTTTGAAGGAAATGTGGCGGAAATATTGAAATGTTGATAAAACTTGGCATCTCAACGAAAATTCAGAATTTATACGCAGGCAAAAGACGTAAAAATCAATATTTTCAAGATTTGTTTTGACGATTTAAACTTCCTTGAAAAACTCCGGCTCCGGCGACCTTGCCCCCGGCTCCGGCCAGCCGGAGCCGGAGGTGCCAACTCCGGCCGGAGCCGGAGCCGGAGCCGGAGCCGATCCCTAGTGCCTTCTATCCAGTGGGACATAATATAGCGTTTCTGAATCATTCGTGCTGCCAGAGAAAAACAGCTCCATCACTGTCATTTTTTACCTGCTGGTAAAAAACACCGCGGGTAAGAAAAAACAGTACTAAAAATGACCCTTGTTATTCTGTTGAGCAGTAATTTAAGGTTGTTTCTAAATTTTCGGCCATGCTAAATAACATGATGTACTTTGTTTTCAGTAGAAAACTGCTTATCTGACATAGTCAGGCACATTTTGATGTCAAACCATGAAATGGTCGGATATAGCCGCATAAGCGGCATCAGACAGTAAAAATATACCAATACATTCGCAAATGTCAGTATCATTATTTTAGTTATTTTTAGCTTTAAATGGCCATTTCAATAAGTTTTTTGAATTTTTGAAAATTTTGCCTTGAAAACATATGAGACCTGGCACGATGATGCCGCAAATTTTCATCCTTAAATTATGAACTATGGCCCTAAGTGCGTATTTTTTGAACCGGAATCACAAAACAAAACGTGCTTTATCGTTTAAGGTGGTGATTCCTTTTGGAGACATCAACTTTGAACCATTATTACTCAAACCTTACTTGGAGTGGAGTTTAGAAGCCATTTTCATATCAAAATGCAGTTTAACATTTGCTCTTTCTAATGAATACGACGAAACTAACTAAAGAAACTAGTTCTTGGAACTTATTTTTTTGGACGTAATTTAATTTTCCAGATTTTTGTAGACTAAAGTAAATTTTTTCGTGAGGCATCGGCTACATCATTCGATTTCACTATCAAATAGCTTAGGACCCGTTTTTAGTTATTATGAAACCGCTCTTCGTTATAAAGAAATTAGCTAAAATGTTTGCGCAACCTGGATTTTGCCTACTTTTCCAAACTTTGGCAAGCGACCACTTTAGCTAGAAAGCAGCAATCGGGACAACTAAAAAAGGGTCCCTGGGTATTTTAGTGTAAAACACGTCCAGTATGTGGCAGCCCTTTAGCTTGCATAATAAATGCTCCCCAATCGCTGGAAAAAATTTGTTCATGTTTTTGCAAAAACTACATTTTCTACGATAGCAGCGTATGGGGTAGCGTTAGAAGATTATAATGTCACGGATAATCGGTCTCGACGAGACCTTCAAATTGACATCCGTAGTTTAATTTTACGGCTTACGTAGCTCAAGAAATGACGCATTATTTGATTTCTGCAAAAATGACAAGTTTTCTACGACAAAATAGGAAAATCGACTATATCTCACGATAGCGAAAACTAGAAAGATACTTCAAACAGCAAAAATGTAGAGCTCAACAAGATCTTTCGAATGAATATAATCATAGCTGTACAGCAACTGCCTAACTGTCAAGAATTGACAAAAACCAGCCTGAACGGAGACGTCGAATTTTTGAAGCGGGATTGCGCAGTGTTACAATGCTAAAAGAAATTATTTTGGAAAGTTTCATCAAATTTCATCTTGATTTGAACCGTCAATCAACAATATGTGCCCAAAAGGAATCACCATCTTAAGACGATCAGAATTGCTCAGAACTGCATCTGGGACAATTTTTAAAAATTGGGTGCTGTTTTTCTTACCGACCGAGTGTCAAAAATGGCGGGTAAAACTAAAACATGTCAGTGCTCAATCTGGATACAAGATAGGAGGCTGCCGTCTATACCAAACGATAGAGGGGGTCCAAATGTACCCCTATGGAAAAGACTCGCTAAGTTTTCCTAACAGGTTTCAAGAAATAGGCTTAGCAAAACTACGAAATTTTTAGGTTTTGGAGGTGGTTTGAGGAGTTTAACTTTGAACGATTATCAGAGTCGACTGCTTTGGCCTGTTACCAATGTTTTGGGTATGCTTTTGCAGTATAAAGATAGCCCTTTACTTTGCGCTATGCTAGGTCTCTCTATATGCTACCTTGAGTTCTCCGTGGAGGTGTTTTTTCTTAACCCTCTGTCGGTGTTTTTTTATCCGCCCCGTTTGTTTGTTTGTTTGCTGTTTTGTTTGTTGTTTTGTTTCGTGGAACTGTGGGGAATAATACACAATTGTGAAATTAACAAAATCGGAGACCGAAGAAAAATCGGCATAAAGTGGCACGGTCACCCCCTCACACACAACAGAGAATGCTAGTGATCCCATGGCTGAGGTTTTAGAGTATTTGAGCAAACGACTCTTTTCTCATGTTTTGTTATGTTATGTTATCTCAGCTGAAAGCAAATTTTGCAGCTACTCTTTTTAATTTATTATTATCATCATAGCTTTATTTTTGGCTTTAGTTTGGATTTCGGTATGCGCTCTTCGAACTACGTGTTATACAAGTTGTAAAGCTGTAGGTACAGCAGCAAGAAATAATTGTGCCAAAAACAGTCAGCTTTTGTTTTATAGTTAGATTTCTTTTACTAAATGACGATTTGTGTTTTATGAAAAAAATTAATGTTAGATATGTATAAGGCCAAGGAATCTGATTTGGGAGGAGAAAATACTAAAAAATCAAATCGGCATTTTTACACTCTGTAAGAATACGCTGTAGATATCTGTTTTAACGTCATATACGTATATATATGTATATATATACGGCTAAGCGCACCAGAAACGTGGAAATGAAATTTGGCTTCTCAGTGAAAATGGAGTATTTACAGAAATATCACAAACTAAAATTTGAGATTTGTTTGAGACAATTTAAATAAATTCTCTGTATTTCATATCTTTTTGAAAAACTCGAGCTGCTTCTCCAGCTGGCCGGAGCCAGACGTCAAACTCCGGCCAGAGCCCGAGCTGATCCCTCTAGTAGCTACATCGAAATCGTATAATCACTAATGAGCGCATCAACTGTATGTGCATCAGTAAAGTTTTCATGTATGATGAGTAGGTGAAAATTATTGTATATATTTATGCTTTCAGCAAAAGTTTGATGACGTCGTTGAAGACTGTACTTTATCCTTACAGTACGATAAGCGGTATGTCAAGGCAATTCTACGACGGGCTAAGGCGTATGAAAGATTGCAGAAATGGAGGGATTCTTTACTAGGTAACTGGGTGAATCTTTTGCATTACTGTGCTTAGCTGTTTCGTCTCGGAACTTAGTAGAAATTAATGGGGACATATATATACAAGGGCGTATCTATGATTTTGAAAGGGAGGAGGGTTTTGACAAAAATCTACAATTTTGTAATGGAGTATTGGGAAAATTTTCCCTCGAACAAGCTAGAAAGTGGGTGTTTCAACTACCAAAATCCCTCCCCTGGATACGCCCATGGACATATAAGTGGATTAGATGAGCTCCATTGAACCCAAAATCCAATTCAAAAGTTTCTTCAGCTTCTGGCGGACTCCGTTTGTTGTGTCGTCTTAACCCGTAATCCTATTTCGCAACTTCGCTGTTTTGTAATGACATGTTTCGGTTTTCAACTACGGTACAATGTGGGTTTTGTGTCTTTCGGCTAGGCTTTGTCCTATTTTGCTTTCTCATTTTAGACTACACTGCTGGCTGCATTTTGGATCACTTTTCAAGCCAAGCTAATGTGGAAGCTGCAGATTCGGTGCTACGTTCTCTTGGACAAGAGTTGGCCAAGGAAGCCTGGAAGGTTCGGTTTTGCATAGTTACTAAGGCAAATATCAAGTGAATCCACATGCAGGTGGTCACACAGTGGTGAATTATATGTAGTATATTTCACACCCCCAACTTTTTACTTCTTTTGGACTTTCCCCTCCACTCATCTTTAGATGCCCAGAAATTGCCAAATTTTAAGGATTTTTGTTGATAATTTCAAAACTTTTTCGGTGTGCTTTGATTCTGTCTTAACGGCTATGCAACTGCATAAAATAGTAAGGGTACTAAAATGCAACTGTGTTTATTTTATCTCCCCCCAATCGGCGCCTTCTAACTCCTCATTCGAGGAGCCCCCATCGATCTCCCCCCCAGCCCAAAGCATTGCCAGACTTAGCCATTTTACCCTAAGCTTTCAAAAATCTTGAGGCCTGGCCGGATTTTGATTTTAAAGCAGTTTTTGCTGTTTCAGCTTCAAAACCGAATGACCTTTATATTACCGAAAACAATTTTTACAATTTTTTGCTGTTTTTTGCTGTTTTTACGAAAACAGAGAATTTCAAAAATATGCCACCCATTTTGGGTTAGCCCTCCCAATGGATACGGAAGGGAGCTTTGAGCCCCCTTGAAATTTGGCCTTAAAATATGCCAGATAGCTAAGAGTGTATGGAAGATGATATGGCCATTGTGTTTTAGGAAAGAGCCAGTCCTGTATCAGTATCCCATACCTTTATTGAACAGTATCTCTCTTCTTTCTGTGAAGATCCTATCTTACTTTCTCTTCCAGTAGGTGGATCTATCATGAATGGAGACGTGGGTAGTGAAAGTCCTGTGTAAGTTGACACTAATGGCGCTTTGATTGTGTTTTGTGCCTACTGAAAAATTGGGCATTTTAGCACTAACTAAAGACTTCTACTTTGCTCATAGCTCTGTCTCTACTTTCTACTTTGTTGTGAATATCTAAGTTATATTCCAGCATTTTGCAGGTTGGATGTTTGCCACTCCCGAGATCTCCGCATGCACCAAGCCGTGGAAGACTATAATTTAATTTGATTGAGCCGGAGTGTGGTTTGACCATTCCTTAAGCTTTGTAGTTTTCGGCTCGAACCTTAGTCTGTGTCTAATGTTTTCAGTGGCTACAAGTTGGCCTTGCAAGCCTTCTTGCACAAGAGCTATGAAGAAATCATTCCAGCCTGTACTGAAGAAATTAATCGAAAGACTGATTCTGATAGTCCCAATCCTCACCTGCATTCAGCCTACCTACTTCGTGCTACCTTTTATGTACTTTATGGAAAAGTTTCAGAGGCCTTAGAGGACTTTGAAAATTTGTTCGATTGTTTGTCTGAGCTGGATGATGAAGAAGCGAGAAAAGTATGTACTGTATTATTTTACTATTATTTTGTCACTTATTTTGCTAGCCTAAACTAATTTCAGACCTACTGTAATGTAGAAAGGCGAGCATTAGTAGGATCTGGGCCCCTGTACATTACTTGTGTTTTCAATGTCCTCCTCACGTACGTTAGGGCAGAGCTTGATCACTCCTTAGTTTGCCGATTTTGTTGCTGAAGTTATATCTGACTTATTTTGTTGCTGAAGTTATATCTGACTTTTTTGTTTAGTATAAATCCAATGCCTACATCAAGCGTGGATCTTTGCATATGCAGCTGAGTCATCGTCAGGAGGCCTTGGATGACTTTCAGTTGGCCGAACAGGCTCATTCACTGAATCCTGATGTTTATCATCACAGGGCTCAGGTGGCATAATCTTTATGCTTTACGTAATTGATTTACAATAGTTACAAAATTATATTGCGAAAATTTCGACTGGCAATAATAGTTTTTGCCCTTGTTTTGGTAGAGTAAAAATTGCAAACATTTTGGCATTTTGAATCGTGTTCAAGTTCAAGCCAAAAGTTGGTTGGATGAAAGTTTGACTATCTGACTCGACAATTAGTCAAGTGTCTAAAATTCTTGCCCAAGTTTCCAGTTCGCCCTACGACATACGTACACACATTCAACTGCGCATACGTCAGATCTTTTCCAGACTAGGTGAGGTAGAATATCTATCGCTCCAACTTTTCCCCTAGATTTTCGGTAAGATGACTGTTTTTGGAGAAAACAAGGGAAGAGAAAAATCCCATTCCTCAAGCTAATTTCAAGTAATTGTTCGTCGAAATGCTGTAAAGTGGAGTTGACCGATGGTTTCCTTGGGTTGAATGTCCTGCCCAAAGTGTTCAAGTGGTGAACAAGTGAACAAGAGGTAGAATATAGCTTGGATAAATTTTTGTTTTCAGCTGTATGTGCTATTGGACGAGTTAGATTGTGCCCAGAACGATTTTGAAAAAGCAAAGAGACTGCGCCCAGACTTTGCCCTTTGCTGGGTTCAGAGCGCCTATACAGATTATCGAGTCGCAGTGGCGTCTCAAAGCTTAATGGAAATGGAAAAAGCCATGGAAAATTTTGATAAAATCATCAGCAAGTATCCCTCTTGTTCTGAAGGCTATGCCTTGTATGGACAGGTGTGTGACTAAGTAATAGACGTAATTTGCTTGAATTTGAATGCACTCTTTGTTTATTCCAAACACCTTGTACATTTTATGTAAATCTATTTAAATTACATTTCATTTGCCAGTCACGAAACGTGATAGGACTTGATGTCTGCAGTTAAATCGAGTATGCTATCTTTAAACTGTTTCTGTTGTCCTGCTTTGTAGGCCCTCATGGAACAACAAAATTTTGCTGAAGCTGAAAAGTATTTTGATAAAGCGCGAAGTTTGGCTCCAGGAAATGCTAACCTCATAGTTCATCAAGGGTAAGCTCCCCTTCCTGCGTACGAGTGCGTTGGGTTGGGTGCGTATCTGTGAATGTGTTTCTGACCGGCAACTTATTGGTATGTCTTAACGCTGTGCTACCCAATCAAATTTACATTCACGTGCACGTGACGTGAGCTGGTAAAGCCACAATGTCGACAACTCCATCCAAGCTTGTCAGGTTTGTTGCGTTTGTGTGCTCATGGGATAGGAGGCATGGGCATACCCACTGGTGGGTTATGGGATAGGAGGCATGGGCATACCCACTGGTGGGTTCCATTCAAAAGTTATCTGGACTGTGTCTTTGTAGAAACGGAAATTGTAGACAAATTGTAGTAAAAATTCCTAACCATTTTTATATTAGTTTCGGAGCATAATCTGCTGCGCAATCCTCAAAACTTTCTTCCCCTAAACCCCCTCTAAGCGAAGTTTGTCATGATTGGACTCTGTGTTTTCAGCATCCCGGTCATGTGTCTGTTGTAAGAGGCTTTTACGTAGTATTGAAAGTCCTCCACAACATAAGTGATTAGATTAGATACCTATGCCATTTTTGTGTCAGTATAGGAGGGCAGGCAGCGAACTGCTGTAGAACCACAAAAGCACTGGTCGTAAAGTCCAGTTTCTTGGCTTTATTCTAGGGATTTTTTCTTGGGGAGGGGGCTTCTTGGGCTCACCCAAAGGTTCGAAGGACAAGAAATTTTGAGGGGGGCGAAACTTTTTCTAAAGTTATGCTAAAAATAGTGCTATTTTTCTAGCATACACTGTAAAAGTTGATTTTTATCGCAACAAAAAGCAGATTTAGTGCTGAAAAGGGCAAACATTGAGTAAAAATCTCCGACGAGGCCGGAAAGTTTTTGAAAATTTGGCTTTCTGAGCAATTGTTTCAGGGCAAAATTTGGTACCAAAAGGGGCACCCTCTTTTTGGGGAGGAGCTATCTTTGGGGGACGAAGGGTGTTTATGCCCCTCCCCCGACTAGAAAAAGCCCAGAGTTTTATAAGTTGCAAAACAATTATCAGTTTTTGTTTTGAATCAGTTTTTTGTTGTTTTAGCCTACTGGAATTGCAGTGGCATGGGGATCCGGAAAAAGCTTTAAAGATAATTGAAAAGGCTGTTCACATTGACCCTTACTGTGAATTCGCTTTTGAAACCATGGGTACCATTGAAATGCAAAGGTATGTACTTAAAAGAGTACTGGTATTGTTTTTCTTTGAGCTTGCTGACATAATTCTGTGTTGACAAATAGTCTTACCGATTTAACTAGTTTTTTCTGGTAGCCAAAATTTCGCATTTGTTGTCTTTCTTGTGTCTTTTGCTCGTTGAAATCATCCGTTTTATCATTTTTGTATTAGTCATTCATTTCCTCTCCGCTCAAACAGATGGAACCCCATCACATATACATATTTCTAAATATAAATAAGACATTCTATAGAATGCAAACACCAAACTGCTTTACTTTCGTCCTTTTACTTGCACTTTAATATCTTCAGATTACATCATAATTGATATTGGCTACAGTTTTGCACTTTGTTGGCTTTTCTCTTTCAGAGGCAATGGTTCCAAGGCCATTCCCAACTTTGATAAGGCTCTTCAGTTGACTCGAACTGAGCTTGAGCTGGCCCACGTTTACACTTTGAAGGAGGCTGCCCTTGCTCAGGGGACGGTCACTGAAGTCTACGGCATCAGAGTGCCCACTATGGTTTCATGAGTCGGAACAGACTCACATTTTGAGATCATTGGTGCCATTCGGTCCCCTTTCCCGTCTTATTGTGGGGGTGATCCTGTTCTTCTTTTCCTGACAATTTAATCTGAATTCATCTGGACCTATTTTTAGAAGGTTTTTACTGGATATGCTTTGGAAAATTATCAAAGCTTATTGGAAGCCAAATAAAGGGGGGGATCCGTTTTTATTATCTTACTTTCGTTTTTCAAGCGGTTTGTTTTAATGATTATTAAAATTATATAGTCGAAAGTCTTACAGTTGTTGTGTAATTTCGCCTCAATATAGAGGTTGGCATATCGCACATGTTAAACAGAAGATGAGAAAAAGCTTACTAATGACAAAAAATGGAACACCTGTCTTTATTATAACCAAAATATTCATGCGTTTGCAATTATATAGATACTTTTATTATTTAATTTCTGAGGTATTACGCTGTATATTTGTCGGAATGGCCGGCCGAGTGATCTACGTTGATTCGACCCTGGCTTTCTCGGCTCTAACCAACCCAGCTATCCGTCCTTAGCTGCCGCCGCCCCCCTTCCACGGATGCAGTAATCATTTGAGGTGACTCCTGGCTCTACTGCTGGGAATCTGGGGATGAGCACCGGCGCTCCATGTCCTGTGGAAGGACGGAGATCTCCAGGGGTAAACCTTATCTTTTACCTTTTTTACCTATACCAATTGATGTCAATTTTAAGAGACAGTACATTAATTAAAACGTTTTAGGGCGTCCTCTCCATATTTTCAGCCAGTAAGCCAGACTTTCTTCTTTGCTTCTATTAAGTGTAACACATCGTCGTCGTCGTTAGCGGCCACCGGAGCGTATCCATATGGGGAGCCTCCACCTCCACGTCCAGCACACGTCTTAGCAAGGCGGGAAGCCCGGAATAGGGCAATAAAAGGGGTCCACTCGCTCGGGAGCATAATTTAAGGACAAGAGGTATCCATCCAGCTCCGACATGACTGAAGATAAAAACAGAAAGGGAAAGGATCAGCCATGCCCCGCAGAATTGGAAACCATTTAGCGCCGTTGACCAGCGGATGCCAGGGGGCACCTGTGGGGATCTCCATTTGATGGGGTCCGTGTCCATCGGATTTCCCACGGAGGCGGTTCCATTGCCCCCCTAAGTTACACATCAGCTGTTTGACCCCTCCCTACTACGCGTAAGTGGTCTTAAACTGGACCTTGACCTTTGCTAGACCAAACAGCTGATGAGAGGACACCTAAGGACTTAAATGGACATTTCAAATCAAACAGAGCACAGTTAGAAAACATGGCCGTAATACTTCATGAAGTTTAGCCGGCTTGATTTTGTCATTCGCGATACAGCCTGTTTGAGGGGACAAAATTGTCTTTAATTTTTCTTTCATTTTTTCTTTTTCTTGGGAAAGAAGAAAATTTTATTGGCACAGGTTGAAAGTGGACAGCTGTCACCTTTAATGACGTAGGCAATAAAGTCTAAAGGTCAAACTGTGTACACAAAGCATAGGGGATAACAGCAGTTGTTAAGTCATAAATCAAATTATGAAATTCAAGGAGCATTATCTTTTTCTTTATTTAAAGAAAGTTTCTCATTTTCTTTCATTTTCTTTCCCCTCAAATGACAGCATGGCTGTAATTTGCGCAACAGTGCCCAGTGACTTTTATTTCGTATGTTGAACGCATGCAGGACTTTACTTTGAGGTAAAATAACCCATGAACCATAGGATTTTTTAAACTCGTTCAAATACAATTCATATAATTTACTACAAATGTGTAAAAATAAGCAGCATCCGTGAATGTCGAAAAATGACCAAAAATGTCCTTACTCCTTCGCCGTTTGCGTAAGAAAGCAGTGGAAGCTTAATAGCTGAAGATTTCGATTCTGTAGTTAATTAGATTTTACTCATATTTTGACTCAAGATTGGACTTCTGATGTAACATTTGCTGGGGTTTGTCGTTTTGCTTTTATCTTCTAAATTATATAAATTGAACTGTTAAGATATATTAATACTTTGCAACCTCGGGTGGTTCTGTTTAGAATTTTCTTTAGTTAGGGGTACATACTTGCTTTTGTTGTGCATACGGTTGTCATTGTTTGGTTAGGATGTCACACTCACAGACTTCCCTCAAAAAATTTGCGTTTACAAATGCGGGCTTTGTACCACTCACTTGGGATATATACATAAGTATCCTTCGTGACAGCTGGCAGTTATTTCTTGATATACTGTTCTGTCGTATTGCCAAATTATCTCAAAATTTTGTTTTGATATACTCTTTATAAAATGGAAATCCTCTTTATGCTGCATATGTAGTTCCGATACCGGCAGTAAAATCTAAAGACAATTTTTGGCTTTTGAATTCGGCACTCATTTCTAACTTTTTCGCATTCAACGTAGTTCCTGATAACACTAGTACAGAGTACATTATCCATAACTGTACGACATACTTTGTATACTATAACCGTGTCACTTTGCACAGTGGCGGCTGACCCCCTTCTACCGCAAATCGTACCTTAGTGACCTTCTCCCACAAATTGGTACCCGCTAATGATGGGCATCCTTAATATACTAGCTCCGAACTTAAGTGTTGCTACTGGAAAACGCTATCCGTGTGTCTGGACTTTGGCTGTTTCAAAACACAACCTTAGCTGACGATTTTGTTTGGTTAATGTCGTACTGAGTCAGTCGTTCGTTAACGTGTAGAGGATTGTCATGCTTATACTACACAATGCTTGTCATACGCATGCATTATATACTCTTGTTACTACTAATCTTGGTCGAATTAACGTATGTGTCACAGTTTCTGCATTCCTATGTTGTATCAGCCTTAACGTTTGTGGAGTCTTTAGCAGTTTTGATGCCTCAGCTTGTGTCTCAGCAGGAAATAACGCTAGCTGAAAGAGAGAGGCAGAGGATGCCTTGGAGCAGAAAGCTTTGTGGCGACGGGTACACTTATAATTGGATCAGGAGTTGAATGCCTTAACCACTCTGTCATCGTCACAGCTACAATTCGTTGAAATGTTGAAGATTTGTGGAAGGAAAGCTTTGTTTTTGCATATTTTCCTGTTTCAACTTACTGATATATAGCTCTCTTTCTAGTTCGTCTTCTGCTTCTACTGTTTCTGACTAAACTAATTTCTAATTTTAAATTGTTATTTTTAGTTTTCGTTATTTGTGACACTATGATGTAGTTTCTCTGAGTAATTATGGCAGCCTGAGCTGTTTGTACAAAGTTTCTTCTTTCTTCTTCTAGTTCTTCTATAGTTGCCTTGTATTGTTGTACACTTCTTTGTACGTCGTAATGTTGATAGCTGCTGTGTGATTTGAAATGTTTACTATCTTGTATCAGATTAAAGTTGATTAGTTATATATGTGAATAAAAAGGCTGGTAGTCAGGATTTAGGAGAGATTTAGTTACAGCTTTTTCGTAGGTCGGGGTGCGTCTGCTGCTACATATTCCACCCCAAACAAGAATAGGACTTTTCCACCCAAAAGAGTATGAAACTTACACTGACGTACTAAAGAATGCTAGACATGTCCGCTTCACTAACTCGCCCCCCCCTTCTCGAAAGTCTGAGGATTACCACCTTGAGTTTGCTACATGCTTTCATACAAACGTGTCTACTCGCTGATAATTATTCAACGTCGATTCTGGCACTACGCCAAAGTAGAAATTTCGGTGCGAAAGTGGGTTTTTTGAAAAAGGTTTTCTGAACTGGTGGACTAACGGAACGGTTTGACCAATTCTGAAACTTTTTGCCACAAATGTTAATTGTTACTAGTACTAAATATTAAACGTATGCCGACTTTCGAGCGTTGTTTCCTTCTTTAGTAATAACAAGTCAAAGTTTGAAATTTGGCAAAAAGTTGCGATGTGACTGCCGTTTTGATCTAATAAAATCAAGAGTACATAATAGATAAGAGTAAGAAACTCTTACACTAGCATGTACAAATCATGTAAGGTATGCTCGGTTCATTAACTTACATTTCTTCGAATTTTTGTATTATGCAGCAATTTTTAGATCATTAAAAAGAGCAGGAAAAATGCTACAAAGTTGTCGAATTAGTTTTTTGATTGTACTAACCTAACTAAAGTTATAATTAATTAATTAAAATAACAAATAAATTACCTACCGTAAGCCTTAGGCTAACGAGTCAATCAGCGAGCAGACGCACGCTTATATGAAAGCGTGTAGTTAGTGCAAAGTGGGACCCCCCCCCGTAAGTTACGGGGGGTGGTCCCGAGTTAATGAACCGAGCATACCATACATGATTTGTACATGCTAGCGTAAGAGTTTCTTTCTTACTCTTATCCATTATGTACTCTTAATAAAATTGACAGCCCCTAGCCTACGCCAGCTTTTTACCAATTATTAGGCTCTAATAGCGGCAAACTGTCGGTAAGTTTCGAGGGCTTTGATTTTCTGGTTAGTGTGCTAACTAACTTTTTGTTAAGAAATAACCCATATTTTTAGGCCTGAAAAGCTAGCTAAGCGCAGTAAAAATGGGGCCAAAAAATTTGTCTCCGATTTTGCCGAAAAGGTGCTTATAGGGGTTATTTGACCTGCTGAATAGGAATATAAAATCCGTTTTTCGATATGACTCTTCTTTCGTTCACTATGCGCTTACAAGTTACAACTGTCTTGAGCTTTTTTGAGCGATCGCCATCCATACTTCAAGAAATCAATCTAGCATTTCTAAACATTGGAGCGAGGTTTAGTGACCTAGCTTTCTGCACATCTTGGTACACTCACTGGTCTGTAATGCGCAAAGCTTCAGCCGATTCTGCCACATTATTCGGAGTATTTTACTCACATCTTCGAAATGGCACCAAATGATAGCGACAATATCGATAATGTTATCTAGCGCTGCGAACGCAGGGATTAACGAAATCACGTCATTTTTATAAAAGTTAAGGCAGATACTTGGAGTATTAATTAGAGCAAAGATGGGTTCATTTGGTAAACCACAGCTCATTAGACGTTAGTTTACCTCCGCCCGTATAGACCTACAACACCCAATTTTTTCGCACTTTGATTGCATCGCACAGAAAGGATACAATGATCTAGAGACTAGTTTACACGATATCAAAGTACTATACAGAACTATTTCTGGAAAATTTGGGTACAGTTAAGAGTTGTGCCCGGGCCTTGAATTGGGCCTCGGACTCCGGGCCGGGCCTGCACCGGGCCGGCCCGGGCCCGGTTGTTGGAATGGCAGGCCCGGGCCCGGTCAGCCGCGGAGGCCCGGCCCGGGCCGGGCCTACCGGGCCTTAGAGGCTC
Source organism: Trissonchulus latispiculum (assembly GCA_030248195.1). Taxonomy (NCBI): domain Eukaryota; kingdom Metazoa; phylum Nematoda; class Enoplea; order Enoplida; family Ironidae; genus Trissonchulus; species Trissonchulus latispiculum. Next base: position 39,242 of record JASAND010003107.1, read on the forward strand.
GGCCAGGCCCGGTCGGGTCCGGTGAGGCCCGGTCAAATTTTTGTTGTGTATATTTCAAAATTTTCCAAAATACATTCACTATAAAGTCAAATTTAAATTCCCAGGAGTTGTCTAAAGTTGTAATAAATAGCACTAACTATTGTTGAGCACTGTTTTTTGTAAGCCGGGCCTTCACCGGGCCGCCGGGCCCACCGGGCCTACCGGGCCTTGAATCGGGCCTCCGGGCCCGAACCGGGCTCGGCCCGGCCCTGTTGGTTCAGCAGGCCCGGGCCCGGACCCGGCCCGGGAAATTTCTTAACGGCACAACTCTAGGTACAGTACCTTGCTTGCACATAGCGATCAGGGCGAGGCGAAGTTTGCGTCCGTGTCATGTCGAGCTTTGGGCCGACCGACAACACCCTCTTCTGATGGCTCCACAGGACGCTACGCTGCATGGAATTCCTTCAAACTTTAAACTATTTTACACGAAACCTAATACTATTATGTGGCAAAAGACTATATAGCTAGCTTTTCCAACGTCGAACTTTTAGTGAAATTCGTAGCCCCCACCTTAATTGTGTTAACTTAGTTCGTGTTAGAATAATAAAAATTCCCATTAAAATACATACCTACCATAAACCTAAGCTAATTAGCCAATCAGCGAGAAGACACACGTCTGTCACGGTGCAGTTTTTCCCCCGGTGTAAAATTCCCCCCGGAAAAACTACACCGGTGTGGATATTCCCCCCGGAAATATTACACCGGTGTGAATTTTCCGGGGGGAAATTTTGCACCAATGCAAGAAATAATGCAGATTTCAGTTACATAAATTAAGTTTTGCTCATAGTTATAGCAACTAATTATGCTTCGATGATGGAGTGTGATTAGCGTGAAACACCAACATTGTCTTTATTATAGTTCGATTCAGAAAGAAAATTAAATTGAAATTAGATATGAATAAAAATTCTTGAAAAATCGGATATCTTGTAGGATTAATTAAAATGTTTTATCCAACTGTTTTATTTCGCATTTGATAAACTTACCTGGTGAGGGGTCAATGCATTTCGATGCATTGATCTGGCGGCGAGCTTACGCCACCAGGAGGGTCTTGCTTATGCGAATGCAAGGACGTCATATTGATATCGGGCAATATGGCATCCGGCCGATGAAGATAAACTGAGGCTGGGCCCTGACAGCGGCTCCCTGCATCAGTAGCCAGGGCTCTCGACCAGAGTTCTGGCTACTTTTGGTGTAGGCCCCTATATACTGAAGCCCTCCAGTATATAGTGTTATCCCTGTAAGACAGGCCCGGTGATTGCGGCCCCGGTAATCACGGACCCTCTCTTACTTTCCCGATCCCCAACCTACTCTACCCTGGGCCAAATTTTCCACTGAGGGAGGAGGGGAATTAAAAAATTCCGTGCCCGAGGCACGAAGGATTTATGTACATTATGGGAGGGACAACTATCCTCGAAACATTAACCTTAAAAGGGGGTTGGGAGTGGAGCGGCCCACTCTCCTCTATCACCCTATCACAGCTTCATCTTAAAATTAATTCACTTAGGACCTGGGAATTACAATTGTGCTTCCAGCGCGAGATTCGAACTTTGCTCTATGGGGTTCAGCTAAAACGTAGCCTGGATTCGATTTTCCCACACCATAAAATTCAAAGTTCGCTCCCTGCCCACCTGTTCATGTTACAGATCTGCATTATAAAATAGGGGATCTACTCACGGACGAAGGTGATTCAGTGGATCCCGTATGCTGGCATCGTTTTGGACAACACATTCACGACTTGGTAACTAAGATTGGTACACATCACGTCACAGAAAGCGACGACACTCAAAGGACAGACACCATCGAGTCAGGGAAGCTCGTCTCTACAGGTAACCAGCTAGCAGGCTTGCAAATGAAAGGCCATGCTAACAACATCAGCACGACCCAAAACAGGTATGCCTACCCGCTATCTGGTGACAAATCGGGGAACAACAGAAAGGACGTAAGGAGTTCGACCAGGACAGGTCAGTGCCGCCTCAGTGAGGAAACCACACCGGCTCACTTCACTAGGTGTAAATGTTTAGCCTTCTGTGCTGACTTCAATGGTTTGTCCAGCTTTCCGGCAGGTAAAACTGTGGGGGCGATACTCCGTTTTAAGCTTCCTACATCCAATGTGGATAACCCCGACACGAGCGGAGTTATCGGCCTTGGTTGTCTCTGTGGAGAGGCCTCGCGACAGCTCACCAGCTAGCGGGCGGGAAGTGAACCATAACTAACTAACTAACTTGATAAACTTAATAAGGAAAAAATTCAGAAATAATTTCTGATCATTCTTAATATTTTGTTTTCATTTCTGAGTAAAACTAAATTAAAATATTGGAAATTTTAAAACAGAGCTCAAATTTTTAAGTAAAGACAGATATAAATTCAAGTGAACTAAAATTTATTTTTAAGTTTATTTCAGAAATTTCATTCAACTAATTTCAAATTTAACTTTTCAATTTATAAATTGAAATTTCTGTAAGAGTCTAACTATTAAACGACAATTTTGGTGTTTCACACTAATCACATTTCATCATCAAAGCCCAATTACATAGTTGCTATAATTATGAGCAAAACTTAATTTATATACAGAAATCTGCACTATTCTTGCATTGGTGCAAAATTTCCCCCCGAAAAATTCACACCGGTGTAATTTTTCCGGGGGGAAAATTGCAAGGGGAAAAAAATCACACCGTGACAACGTCTGTTTGAAAGCGTGTAATAAGTTCAAGTTGGGGAGGGGACCCCCGAGACTTTCGGGAAGGAGGGGCCGTGTTAGCGAACATGTCTAGCATGCTTAGTACATAATATACTGCGGCCGTGCTCTGTCGTGTTCTGCGACCTGAGAAAGAAGCCCTATATTATATATATACAACTTCAGCAAAATCGAAAACAAAACCCTTTTTATTTCCCCTTGTGAATCGAAAAATCTAACTTCGCGAAATCGAAAAATTTTATAGGTTAAATGGCGTGGACATAGTAGAACGAAGTTAGCAAAGTTACAGGGAAACGTAGTGAGGGAACAAACATAGGGAAAATACAACAATTAAGAACTTAACTGAGTCTCATAGAATCCAGAAACACCCGATGCAATAGTATACATACTTGAGCATAATTTAATTTGCCAAAACAAGTGCATACTCCTGGTGAAAAATAAATAAAACAGAAAGTGCTATCTTATGTAATGCAATGTGATGTAACATATACATATAAAACAGTCTGCTGGTAGAGGTAAATACTTCTTTCATGTACCAAATTTCAGGTCATTGATCAAGTTTTGCAGATTCTGGGCTTGGGTTCGGTAATTTTAATAAGACCCATAATCGGAAATCTGGAAACTAATTGGTCTCTGATGAATGTTAAAGTGAATAGGGCCAGTATAAAACGCAGACGCAGACGCAGACGCAGACCAGCAGACTGGGGTATAAAACGCAGACTTTAGTGCAGACGCAGACTCGGGTATAAAAAGCAGACGCAGACTTTACTAAAGGTATAAAATGCAGACTTCATTGCAGACTTGCAGACTCGGGTATAAAAAGCAGACTTCATTGCAGACTTGCGGACTCGGGTATAAAAAGCAGACTTCATTGCAGACTTGCAGACTCGGGTATAAAATGCAGACTTTAGTGCAGACTTGCAGACTCGGGTATAAAATGCAGACTTGCAGACTCGGGTATAAAATGCAGACTTTAGTCCAGACTTGCAGACTCCCACTCCGGTATAAAATGCACTTTAGTGCAGCTTTGCAGACTCGGGGAAATATAAAACAGTCTCGGATAGTCTCTCTTGGTTCTTTCATATATACTGCGGCTGCAGACTCGAATATTAAAATGTATTCGCCGACTAACGAATTCTCAATTTATATATTATATACCCATTATTAGCTAGCTATTCCTACATTAATTTCTCGTTCCAACTTAACCTTACCTTAACCTATGAGTCTTAAGCTAGAACCTATACTCTTCTACTACTTCTACATCTTAGACCGGAGCATAAAAAGCACTTGGGTATAAAATGCAAACTTTTGAGCAGACAGACTTACGTAGGAGATCCTGATATGCAGACTTGGCTATAAAATGTAGGCCAGTCTGCAATTAAGCAGACTCCGGTATAAAATGT
>JASAND010003108.1:0-30397 GCA_030248195.1 Trissonchulus latispiculum
AGTTTAGTTATATATATTGTAGAATTCTTTGCGTATACACAGAACTAAAAAATTTAAAATCCGTGCAGATTTGAATGCACACTGTTTGATATAAAAATCACGTGATATTCAGACATTCCTTAAACCTTGCCGCCAAATCGCTTAAACCTTAAACCTTAAACCTTTTGCAGTGTGAACCGGGCTTGGGTGGCTCAATCGGTAGAGCGTTCGTCTAGATCGCCAAAGGTTGTGGGTTTGATCCCCACCTGTTCCCCAAATTTTTCGGGTCGGAGGTGATCTAGTGACACATCTTGCTCGTTCTTTCATTATATATTTTTATATATTGTTTATTGTTTAGCTATGAAGGAGCTCCAATTGTCTACGATGTCCCACAGCACCAGCAAGCGGCCTATTACGCTGATCAGTCTGCATCCGAATACTACTATCCTGATGCAACACAGTATCCGGCAAATGAAAACTACTATACAAACTATGAAATGGAGGCCCCGTACGACCAGCCTGAGCAAATTTATGGGGGCGAGGGGGCGTATAATAATGCTCCGACCTGCAGTAGCAGCTATATGGACGGTCCCCCTCCCCCACCACCCCCACAGATGCCGGACTGGATAGCTACTTCCGGGTCTGGTCCCGTTGTGAATACGGGTATGAAAACGAATTTTTAGGTTATTCGCTTGTTAATCTATCAGTTTGATTGAGTAATTCGCTCTCTCTCATTTATAAATACGCGCGCTTATGCCTAAATTGGCTTCTGATTTTATTGAAATAATTGACAAAAACTTTATTGGTATAGAGAAAAAAACATACGTATGTATGTAGATGAGAAAACTGGTAATGATATTTTCATAAAATTATGTAGGGTTGTTAATTTACATGTAAAAAGTAACTAACTAACTTACACCTGTTTTTAACAGTGTAAAAAAAGTGTTAAAAAGTGTAAAAAATGTGTAAAAAATGTTCCGATGCCGAATTATTTCCTCTGTACCATATTAATGTTTTACGCGTTATTCAACTGTCAGAAAGGATGAGTTTAAGCATTTACTGCAGGCCACAGCCTCTAAGGCTATTATTTATTTTGATAATTGACCAAGAATTTTGTTAATTGCTCGCAAACCTCCAGAAACTATTAGTTTTCTTTTTGCACTTATAAAGTGACGGCAAATTTAGAAAAACAAACATGTAGAAAGTGCCATTTAGGTTATTTGTATTAGTGAGATCAGAAAATCAAGAGCATTTTCAAATTATTTAAATTTCAGAATTTTCATATAACGAGAATGTTCGGTTTTGAAAGATTTGTCAGAGTATTATCTGGTGTTTATGTTTCAGAGATTATTTTGACGGTGAAATTTTATTCTGAAATATTGTTACATTATGGCTTAGAATTAATTGGACATTTTGTTAAATTTTATTGACTGAGATGTTCACTGAACCAATTATGCAGGATTTCAAAATTTTCAATTTCAAGGAAACAATCCTCTGAGCAGGTTATCTGCCACGAAATTCAATTGCAACCGAAAGAAAAAGTCGGCAACTTATTGATCGAAAATGAATTCCCAAAAAATCCTCAACAGGGTCTAACCACTAGAGTTGCTGGCCGGCCGAGGAAAACACGGCCGGTCGGCCCGCTAAGCCGACAATCCGGCCAACACCCGGCTGGCCGGTCATCAGAAAAAGGATAATACTTGATTTTATCTGTTATACATAACCAGGAGTAACTGTATGCTAAATATTTTGCAAAATACACGAAACATAGGGCAAAACTGGCACTGGCCGGCCTTCTTTGACCGGCCGGCCGGCCGGCCGGCCGGTTCGCATCATCCGGCAGGCCAGAAACGGCTGGCCGCCGGACCGGTCAGCCAGCCGGGTTCACAAGCCCGGCCGGCCGAGTCACAAAACCGGCCGGGCAACAACACTACTAACCACCGTCTTTACTTTTAATGTCATTTTTACTTGTTGAAGTAAAATACTTTTACTGTACGTACTGAAACAAAACCTGTCTGCAATGTATACTATACTTGAAAACACTATTTTTCACAATCGGCGGTATATGTACATATAGCTGTAAAAAAGTGTTAAAAAGTGTAAAAAAATTTGTAAAAAAACTGTAAAAAATTCCGAAAAATAGTGTTAAAAATGTTAAAAATATGTAAAAATCTAGTGTTAAAAAGTGTAAAAAAGTGGTGTTAAAAAGTATAAAAAACCTGTTAAGAAGTCCGAAATTTTGCTACTGTTAATAACTGTAAAAATGTTTTTTTAACATTTTTACTTTTTTACAATTTACAACCCTAAAATTATGTATGCATTTATGGTCAAGAAACGAATGTTTTTTCATTTTGCTGAGAAGCTCATTTTTCATTTTTTCCATATTTCGTTTCATTAACGAATTCTTGACATTTCTATTTCAGGTCTGGCAGTCCTGGGGCCCCCTCAACCCCCTCCCCCATTACCCCCGCCTCCGGAGCCACCTGCTTGGCCGCCAGGGCCCTCCCAGCAAGACCGGTGGTCCTGCCAGGAAAAAGCCTAAACCTAAAAAGCCTAAGACACCCTCTCAACAACAGCAACAACAACAACAGCAGCAGCAGTTTGAACAAAATTATTATTTTGGAGAGGAGACTGTAGGTTATGAGGAGGATATGAGAGGGGGCGGGGAGTCTGGCTGGGACTATTTCGAGGACCCTAGTTTCGGTGGTTATGGTATCGAAGAAAGCGGCCAGCCTCCCCCGTTTGATGGTGAAGGTCAGAATTCCTATTTCGAAGAATCCTATTGGCCCGACGCACGTGACCAGGTCACGGAAGGAAGGTCACGTGGTCACCAGCCCGACAGCACGACTGTGGAAAGCAGGTCACGTGACGATCTGGTGGACTATTTGGCTCAGAAAGGCTACTCGATTGCAACTGCTCCGGCTGGTTCTCAGCCAATCAGAATCAGGCGTCAGGTGGGGATCCCTACGATTTCAATAGCCAATCAGATTTCAATAGCCAATCAGATTTCAGCAGTTTCTCCAGGGATCTAGCCGATGATAACTAGACGAAAGAGCTAAAAAATAAACTAAAAACATAATTTTGCGACTTTGCTGCTAATTAAATTTATCTGTCTTTTGAATCTACAAGAATAGTGCTGGAGTGAGTATCTTCAGATAACCCTACTTCTAATGCCAAAAGTCAAGATGTATCCAAGTTTTTTTCGGCAAAAACAATATTTCTGCTTCATTCCTGAGCATAGTTTGTTTTTAGCGTCAGCAGCTACGTCACAACGCAAATGAAATTTGTTCTGACGCAAGCCTGACGCAGCTAGATTTCTGCTCAAACTAGAAGAAAGTTGTATGCAAAGTTATCGCCAAAAATGGATTTCAAACGTAGTATATAGTTCTAAAAAATTTTTGCTGGGGGCTCTGCCCCCAGACCACGCCAGCCTGCGTTCTTACGCACATTGCTGATTTTCGATCACTTTCACACATAATTTAGCAACATATGTTGTACATTTAAAGTTTAAATGTTCAGTTGTTTCGCTCCGTTCTCCGTAAGTTATGAGCCATTCATTGAGTACAATTTGAATATCAGCAAAAATGAGGGGACTGCCGTAAACTCAAGTAAGTTTTCGCATATCAATTTCAAGAATTTGGCTTGATTTTCTTGCTTATGTCTAAATACCACAAATTAAACCATTTTAGTCAGTTTCAAATCCGTTAAGCACGATCAGAATTTTTGTGAACGAAATTTACGGCGAAACAGGACCACTGGCATCTCAAATTTCTCGAAATATTTAGCAGCGATTAACTTAAAATAGAAGCATTTCCGAACCATAGTTCTATGAGAAGAATGCATCCTGAAACTGAGAGCTTTCGATTGATATATATAAAACTTTTGTAAAGGTTTTTTGTAAACAACTTTTTTGCCGCATGGGTGCCTTTCGGGCGGATTTGGATGCAAAGCAACGACAAAGTTGGAACTTGGAACACTTAGCTGACATAACTGTAGTCAAAATTGAGTCATCAGAAATAACGTCCAATGAGATATTCTGACATTTGGCAGCTGCTGATTGACATTTAAAGGCAAAAATCGAAACATTTTAAAATTTTGGAAAAAGCCTGATCTCTAGTGACAAAAAACGTCGAAACTGGGCAAACATCACCAGCATTATTTGGTATCGTTAGAAAGATCTATTTAGTGTGATTAGCTGGAATTAGATTTTTTAGTTAGGCCTTTGAATTTTTGTAATGCTTGCTTAAAGTTGGAACCCCCCAGTTTTCAGTAACGAAAAACGTCAAATTTCACAGTCAGCAGGTTTCAAGAATTTACAAAAATTCAAAGGCCTAACTCAAAAATCTAATTCTAACAAATCGCAGTATATAAATAGACGTTTCTATTTAACGTACCAAATTATGCCGGTAATCTTTGCCCAGTTGAGAGATTTTTTGTCACTAGTCAAAAAATTGAAGCGTTTCCAGTTTCCTAATCCTATGTTTAACACAATATACTGACATCAACTTTGAGGTGAAATTATATACTCATAAACTGTAAGAGAGCCGACTTTACTTTTAAAGCCGTTAAAATATACGAATCGGACAACAAAATTTGTGAAAATGAGAAAAATTGGAGATGGGCGAAAAATCGGCCAAAAATGGACCCCCCCTTAACTACACAAGTGACTCAGCAGGATTTTGCGCAAAAAATGAAAATGTTTCAAACATAGCATTTCTCAATATTTTCTGCTCTCGCCGCTCCTCGCGGCAAAGGCACGAATTTTTTCTTTTTCTATTTGTCTTTAGATTGGAGCAGGATTTTTATGTAAAATGAAAATCTCACACAAAAAATAAATTTACAGAGTGAAATACTAATTTTTACACAACAAATACACATATATAATATATACGTATATATATTCCGAAATATTCGCAACGGTGTTCTAAAAATAGGTTTTAAGCCTTTCATAGTCTAAAAAGCTTTACTATTTAGCTGGGAGCTACCGCAGCTTATTGCAATTACCGCAATGATTTTCATTCTTCAATTGCTGTTAAATTTAAGTTTTCTCAACTGCTGTGGGATGGGGCTCCAAAGCCGCGCTCCTGGTATTCTGGACAATACCTTGTGGTTATATCGGAATTAAACCGTCCTCAACAGTCACTGAAAAAGTTAAGTTTTAGTGCAAAAATTAAGCAGATTTAGTTCAATGCTTAAAAGCAAATTTTTGGGAATCTTTTGAAATTTGACCTTCTGAGCGATTTTAGGGCAAATTAGGTACCACCACCAAATGGGGTAAAAACGTTTTGGGGGCGAATTCTGGGAGGGGGGGTCGTTTATACCTCCTTCAATTAGAAAACAAAACCCAACAAAAACACCTTGGAGGACAGACCCAGTTTTGAGAAACCCTAGTCCGCATGCCCCGTCACAAAGTTCTGGCTGCGCCACTGACTGCCACTATTTTAGCTTGAACACACCTAAACTTGACTACATTTTCAGTTTCGACAGCGTGTACAAGCATCATAAAAATCAAAATCTGCAAAATATTTCCAAAAATTTGTGGCCCCCTTTGGGTCATATCCTCTCCGATGGAGATGGCACCATGACCCCCCCCCAAATCCTAAAACTGAAAAGAATCCATTAAAAGGATACGAAACGGTGAACACTTTAGACTGACTCTATCTCTACGATCCCGATCCCTGTCTCGATCTCTGCTCCGACGTCTCTCCCGATCACGATCCTTATCTCGACCGCCACGATCTCTCTCCTTGTCCCTGTCTCGATCCCGATCACGATCTCTATCCCGGTCACGCTTATCCTGAAACAAAAACAACACAAACACAGTGATTTAATATTGACACACTGTAACAGAAACTGGATCCACAACCACAATATTTGAAGGCGATTCTTAACTGCAAAACAAGGTTAACTGCATATAAACAGACTGGACTTTCTTCAGTGTGGGCGGACGCCCTCCCCCCCCCCCACTATTTGGGTCCTCTACTCTTTCCCACCGCTTCCGTTCGGTTCATTACAAGATGCACAGAAAATGCCAAACTTTATGGATTTCTGGTCAAAATTTTCAAGAATTTTCCCGCTTCGACGGATGTTTTGGCATAAGATAGTCTGTTTCGGTACAAAAACTTTAATTTTGAGCATTTTTAGCTTAGTTAAAGCAGTAGAAAACAGGCAATTGTTACCGTAATGTTTTAGGGATTTTTTTCGGCGGGGGGGGGGAAGATTTTTTGCAAAAATTAGCTAAAAATTGGTAGTTTTTGGCGTATTTTACGCGTAGAAAGGCAAAAAGTTCTCAAAAATGCCAGGATTTAAGCTAAAAATAGCCATTTTTACAAAAAGTCTCCGGCGAAGCCGGAAAATTTTTGAAAATTAGCCTATTTTTGGCGAAAATTTGGGCCCCCAAAAAATCCCGGGGGGGAAGCAAAGTCCCGGGAGGGGGCGATTTCGGGGGGGAAGGCGTTTTCGGAGGGGGAGGTCAATTTCGGGGGGCCCCCCCCCCCCCGGTAAAAAATACCGTGAGTATTTTTATCAATTTTAGACCATTTTGTTTCTCCTCCACTTTTGGTCTCCCTCCCACAAGTGGTGGGGCACCCCCACATGGTTTGGCCTAGAGAAAACCCAGGTAAAAGAACTGGTCTAAAGTTGAATGCTGAGACAATAAGGAGACATAAACGTACATCACGATCTCGCCGTCGATCCTTGCTTCTGAAAGTAAAAATGCCGAAATAAGCATAAAATAAAGACTAAACAAACTATCAAAACTCTCAGTTTCTGTGGCCCCCATTTCAATCATCAGTTTCCAGGCCACAAAGATTGACAGAACAGCACCAATACACTCATGAGCAAACTACGGTTGATACTGTCAGAAATGAAAGTTTGTGATAAAAGACGTTTCAGTAACAGTTCAGGTCTGTTCCTCCACACAGAAATCAAAAATAACGGAACGGTCACACACAACCAGCAGTTACCTTGATCTGGAACGACGCCTTCGGTCACGACTGCGACTGCGACGACTTCTCTCACGATCTCTGTCTCGATCTCGGTCCCGGTCACGATCGCCGGGTCTGGAAGAACGATCACGACGCTCTGACGTTTCCCTAAACAATTAACACTCCTAAAACGTGGACATAAATGTGAAAATTTGAGCATGCATAAAGATCAAAATATTTTAAATGGCAATTGACAGCCACGAGAGCTTAGGCAGGGCAACTGCAACAGGAGTTTGAAGACAAAATTTTATTCAAAGTTTGTAACAGACTTGATGACAAATAACTGAATGCAGGGACAGGAAATGTTGGTTACCTTGAACCGGCAGGATGACCTTCATCGTCCAAAGGAATTCCACCAGGACCGCGAGGTCTACGAGTATTACCCAGACCGCCGCCTAGAAATAAACAAACTTGCAATGGAACACTGATCTAGAGTGTTACTTTAGTAAAATTCCAGGGTTGAAAAATTACAAGCCGAGGCGGATACGTTACCCAAACAACAAATACCAACTACGTAATAATTAATACACAAAATAAAATGAGATATCTATTAAACAAAATAAAAATAATAGCTAGCTCTGAGCTTATCAAAGCCAGCCGATGACTGAATGGTTCAAAAGGGCTAAAAACAATGCCTGAACAGAGCTAACCGCAAGAAGGCAGTGAACAAATAGCACTCAAAGATGAATAATATGCATGTCCAAATTAATTTAACAAACTTACAAATGCCACCACGAAGCTTCCAAAACCGGGAAGGTACTGCGTACTTACCAAATCGTCGAGGCAACCAGCCCTTGACCGCTCTACCCCGTTCCACGTCCACCAGAACCCGACGTCCGTCAATCTTTCGACCATCCGCGTGTTTGTACGCTGCTGAAATCAGGTCACAGAAAAAATCCATCAGACTGCAGGACGGACGCGGAAACGGCTGAATTCAGAATTCAGACTCCACACAAAACACATCGCACATATTCACAGGCAGGGACACATCCATGTTTAAAGTACAGCAAACAACTAGGCACAGTGTTCATACGGACAGACATGCACACACAAAAACCTCATCTTATTATATACGTACGTACTACTGAATTTTATTTCCTCAATTCAAAAACTTACAAGCTAAACTTATTACCAGGAAAGGTGGTCTAAAACGTCTTCCAGAAAATTATTACTACTGTACTGTAAGGCGAGCGAAAAATATAACTTACCCTACTCTTACACACAATTCGTAGATATTATGATCATTGTATTTGATGTAAAAACATTTTTGTATCAAATAGAAACGAGTACCCTATTTTAAGTTTTAATAAAACGGAAGGTGTGCATACGTACAACAATCAGCACACATCTTATTTGAAACGAAAAATTACCAAGAGAAATCACTATCTCATTACGTAATCAGCATTCATACGACGGAGCGCGGACTTACCTAACCTACCTGGACGTAAAGCTTTTAGGGTGGTAAAAAATTGAAATGGCAGCCGTCGTTCCCGTAAACTTGATGAGGCAAAAAACTCACCCGATGTAATAAAACGTTTTCATAAATGATTTAAAAACACAGGAACAAACGCTAACGTACAGCAAGTTATACGTATACGTAATTAGAAAGAACAAAACATTTCAGTGGCTTTTTAATAATTTTTTCACAATTTTCTGTTTATATGCCTGAATAACAACGGCTTACCCAATTTAACAAACCTATGTTATGTACAGAGTCGCATGAAGCACTAAGGAAAACAACCGTTTTTCTGGTCAACTGATTAGTACACTGTGCTGCAACGCAGGCAAACAGCGTTAACAGGTCTCTGCAATAACAAACAAAAGACCTTTATAAGTGTAAGAATGGAAAAGTACGTATTTGTAAGCAGGTATTATAATGTCATTAATTAATTTCTTTTGAAAAAAATCATCCAAAATTGTACATAACTTCGAGTTTAAAACTTTCCACCAAATGATATTAAGCATACACACACCTAAGTGAGTGTAAGTGTATATCTATTTTGATTAAAACAGACTGAACCGCCAACTGATTTTTGAGACAATGCTATTGCAACGAAAATGACACATAATACAATGTTAAAAATAGACAAGAGTCCTTCTGAGCTCAGTAATAATGAAAAGGTACTTTTCACTTCAACACCACCGAACCATCACTGTAGGGCATTAGAACTGGTACAAACTCTTAGTAGATCCGGCGTAAACACGGTTCAAGACGAGGAAACCTGTTAGCAACCTTTCTTCAAAAAACATCATCCACTTATCACAGGACAGGGGCAGGGTCAGGACTGAACTCAGCACTCAGTATACATATAGGTAGAATAACCTCTGGAAACCTGCACTTACCATAACGTAAAAGCACACACGTACACTTACCAACAAATAAATACTATATACATACTTAGCTATACAAAAATTTGTATCACACAAACACAACCTGATCAAGCAAAAACGGGATGGAGAAAGTTTGACGCTGACAACACATCAATTAAATTCGACGGTCTGGCTTTTCCCTACGCCAAAATTTCTGGAGGGGGGAGTCTGGTGGGAACCCCGTCTGGAGGGGGGACCGAATTCTGGGGGGGGGGAGGGCGAAAATTTTAAAAATGCTTAAATGCGTAATCTTTTGAGGATGGGCAAAAAATTGGATGATTTTTAATTTAATTTTAAGCTTGAAATAGCAATAATGCTGAAAAGACCTAAGACACCGACGAAACCGGAAAAATTAACCCTGACAACCCTATTTTTCTTTTGGATGTTGAAGTCTGGGGGGGCGGCGGCAGGTTCTCATCTAGGAGAGAACGACCCAAGTCTGGAGGGAGCGACCCAAGTCTGGGGGGACCGAGTTCCTGCAGAGCGACCGGCCGCCCCCTCCTGCAAGAAAAAGTCAGACGGTCGCTGGCATTGTTGAGGGTTGAGAGCTCATTAGCTGCAGTCTCCTTTTCCCAACATTGCGGTATGACCCCACCCTCAACATTGGTGAAGGATATTTTAACTTGCAGTCTCATAATTTCTCAATTAACATTGTCACAATTTAAAGCTAATTTCAGGTTCAAAAAACTGTTAATTTCGTAAGCTTAAAACGAAAAATTTCTTCTACAAAAGTAAGGAACTACGGTTGAGCATCAATGGCGGATCCATGATTTGGTGACGGGGAGGCGGTAAAATTTTGGCACCACGGGGTCTGGGGGGCGGAGTCCCCCAGAAGTTGAAGAAATTTTTTATTTTTGCAATAAAATCGGTCTTCGGATCTTTAATCCTTTTAATTTTGAAGAACTGAGAAAATGTTTTAAAATACAACACATTTTTAGTCAAAAATAGTAAGTTTTCCGAAAAATAAGATGCATTTCAAGTTTTTTCTTCACAAATACAATAAATATGCCGTTAAAAATTAGAAATTTCGGCCCACTTCTCTATTTTTCTCCTTAAATTTTCCTACCTTCGAATCGCGACGGGGACGGCGCTGCCCCCCGCCCCTCCCCTGGATCCTCCCCTGTTGACCATTCATCCTCCTCTGAAATCTACGCTCTACAAAATTTACACTTTATACAAACCTTCAAAATGCCAGCAACCTGGAAATTTAAATTTTAGCTAACATTTCATTTAAATAGAGGAGAACACATTTAATGAAGTCTCATATCTTTTACTAAATGGGAAAATTAAAATACATACCATGCATATCCCGCTCATGCTCAAATTCTATGAAAGCATATCCACGAGCTTTCCCACTGATTTTATCATTCACCATATAAATCTAAACAAAAGCAAAAAAATTGAGTGAAAGGGCTCAAAATGATAGTCAGTTGGTTGACCAGCTACACACAGCATTAGCCGACAGTTTTTCAAGACCACAGCATATCAGGATATGCTTATTTCCAAAGTCTCAATTCAAAACTAGGAAAGTCAAATCAGAAGCTAAGCTGACACAAGGTTTTTTAGGCCATAGCTTAGGCCATGGCCTAAATTTATGAGTCGATGGCCTAAATTTTTCGACGAAAACCCAGTTAAATTTTATTGATTTTTAAGTAAAAACAGTAATTTTTAAACAAATTTTCGCGCCTTCAGCGGGAATTTATTCATTTTCACTTGTATTTCTAGGCTGCAGCAGCTGCCAGCTACTTACATTGTATATTTGCACTTATAAGTACACATTCAAGTTATAATTTCATTTACTGTTATAAAGATTTCATCAAAGAAATGCTATTTTTTGGAAGTTTAACTTTATTTCTATTAGTTTAATTTTCTTCTTTCTTTAGTTCTCTATACTCGTATGCTCCTACCTGTTCTAATATTTATTAAAAAATTCATTAATTCATTAATACTGTCGTGCACTACTATTATATATTTCTATGCTAACAAGGTTCTGTTTCTGCCAGTTTAAGGTAACACGTTGTTTTTCTGGTGCGTTAAACAGTAACGATGGCGATTTTTATTGTTAAACAGCTATTTTTGAATATATAACGCATGAATACATGATAACTGTAATTTTAACAATGCGTACAATAACGCACAACCTAAAAATTAACAAAATTTGGATGGCCTAAATTTTTTGGGTGATGGCCTAAAAAATTTGAGTCGTTGAGGCCATTTGGTCTAAAGTTCGGCGACCAAAAACTCTGACAGTGTGGTAAAGGGTACCACTCTTTCCATTAGCCTTAATAAGCAGAAAAACAATCTGTTGTTACTGAAGTGAGATGAAGTAGGAACAGAAGCATCGGAACGCTCAAATGTAGGAACAATAAAACGTATATACTATAAGATAAGATAAGCAGTGGCCACAAAATAAAATAAATAAAAACTAAAGCCTTAATGCGTTAGACTGAAGTAAAGCAGGTAGATATTATCAACCGTAATTTCTGCTACTTTATGTTGCTAGCTACATATGCGCTGATGGCAGTTTTAAAAGTTTTTTTGAAGGAACCAAATAATCAAGCTGCGACCAACTAAATATAATGCATTTGTGACAATCGGCAAGGGCAGAATCCTTACAACAGTCAGCAGTTCATTGTAAAACCGGAACAAAAACTTACACGCTTGATAGGACCATAGAATTCAAATTCGCGCCGGAGCTTCGATTCTGACGTATCAAAATTCTGAAATAACGTGGTATATTATAGTACACGGTCAGTAAATGGGTACCAGTATGTGGGAAGGTAACAGGAGGCTAGTAACTAATTTGACATGAGAACACGGAGCTGGCCCCTAAATTTGCTCGATTAACGGGTGCTGTAGTAAATTCGCTATGCGAGCCTGAATTTCAACATGAAGTGAAGTAAAGATTTCTAGTGAATTTAAGTTATTATTATTATTATTATTATTACTGTAACCCGGGCCAGCTAGCGCTGGAAGGAAGAACCTTAGATGCACCCAGGTTGGTGCTTAGCTCCCGAGACAAAAAACAAACAAAACAACAAGAAAATATAAATTACTCCCAATTACGAGCATTTCACACAGGTATTCCAACAGTCGAGGTGAAGTGAGAGCACTCTAGGCCGTCAGTTGAGCCAGGCACATGCCGAAGGCCCGCTTACAAAATCACCCCGGATGGATTCAACCGGTTCCAAGTAGCAGGGCACCCCACCAGCAACAACAAACTAAGACCCGTTGCCGCTCCCCGGCACAACATTCTACCTGGCACCCACTACAGGCCCCGGCCAGGTACAGCAGTCCACTGGGTGTTCTCAGCTCATGCCGGTACACCATGTAGTCCGACTTCCGATGCCACCTTCGGAGTACTACCTCCAGGCAGTCCTCCTTCCCGAAGGGCCATGGCCGTCACAACAGCACCAGACCCTAGCAAGGATCCAAGTGAAGAGCCATTGCACTTTTCCCCGGTTGACACCCACCGAGGCAATACGGTCCCCAGCACCCACCCTTAAGGCTCCTGACGCTTTCACAAGTACCTAATGCTCTCCTCTAACAACAAGCTCTGCTGGTCAGCCACTCCACAGTTAATGCTCGCACCGAGATGACAGTAACAATTTGATATGAGCCAGGGGGATTGGAGAAAGCTCACTAAAACAATCTCCAGCTGGACCGCCGCTCTCACGACTAAGAATCCAGCGAGGCCCCCCGGGCCCCGAACTTAAGTTAATCGAAAGACAATTCAGCAGAACTGTGACCCACAGATAGTCAAAGTTTGGCGGGCAGAGGGGGCAGTACCCCAAAAATTTTTCTACATCGCCGGAGATGTAGGTATACGTATTTTTAGCCTTTTTACAGACAGTTTTGAGAGCTGTTTGCGAATCTTCGTGCTAAATAAGCGAAAAATAATAATGTTTCGCTTTCTTGCAAATAAACCCCCCGGAAAATACACTGAGCTCAAAACTGCTAAGTCTTACGAGTACGTGCTTGGTACATATATCAAAAGAACTTACAATTCGACCAATAAATAAGGTCTTGTAGGGGTCTGACGTACAGCGAGGGTTATCGTGAGGATTCCCTAAAATTGGCATAAAATACTATAAACCAATAACGCAACAACGACTAATATGCCATTACACAAATTAACTAAGCAAACAAGTATAAATAGAACTAGAAAATAATTGGATAGAAATTAAACAAATTTATAGTTTGAAACTCATTTAGTATTAATGCAATAGCTTCTGCTCTAACAAGAGGAATATTCCTGTTTTTCAAAATCACAATATTTAACTAATAAAGAACCGAGTAAAATGTAAATTGCATATCCTAAAAGGCCAATACCCTGAAACAGGTAGCTCCAAATGAAATCAAAACCGCCCCGCAGCCTGGGCTGATTCTTACTGGGGGGCGGGACCCCTGTAAAACGACCTTTCCCTCCAAAATTTGCCCCCCCCAACAAACAGTGGGCGCCTCTTGGTACCAAATTTTGCCCTGAAAAAAATCGCTCAGAAGGCCAAATTTTCAAAAAACTTTTACAGCAAATGCTAGAAAAAATAGCACAATTTTTAGCATATTTCTTTCATAAAAAAGTCTGTCCCTAGTGAGGGGGTGGGGGGGGGGTGGGGGGCCGCCCCCCCATTCGGCAACCTTCCCCCCCCCCATGAAATGCCCACCCCCCATAAATCCCGACCTCCCCCCCATAACCCCAAAAATTCCCAAATTTTACCATTTTTACCCTAAATTTTAAAAAAATTTTCCGGCTTCGCCGGATTTTTGATTAAATTTTCGCTATTTTAGCTTAAGAAACACCTAAAATTAGTCATTTTTTAGCGATTTTTAGCAGTTTGTACACAAAAAACCCACAAAAATTCGAAAAAATTTTCTAAAAATATGCCCCCCATTTTGGGTGAGCCCCCCCATAAAAAATTGCCAAGGGACAAGCCAGCCCCCCCCAAATTCCTTGCTCCTCGGACTTCTTGGGGGCCCAAGAAGTTCCTCCAAGAACAAATCCCCAGAATAAGTCCAGCCGCAGTAAATTACACCGTGAACACTCCAACATGATTAACCAATAAATATAATAATCCCAGGCAATAAGTCTTAAAGCAGCTAATCTGGGCTTAGTCATGTGTGGGGGGGGCTCCTCCCAAATAGTAACCCCTCCAGGTGCGTATCCAGGATTTTGAAAAAGAGGGGGTCCAACCCGAAAAGGGGGGTCCGGACCTAAGTTTTGCCCGAAAATGGCCAAATTAGGGGTTAAAATTGCAAAAACTTTAAAAATTTTCCGGAAAAGGGAGCGAACCCCTGGACCCCATCCCAAATATCTTGCCCCAACGTTGGGCTTATTCTACTGGGGTCCTCTATAAACGACATCCCCCCAAAATGAGTGCCCTATTCTGGTACCAAATGTTGCCCTGAAAAAATTGTTCCGGTTAAATTTTCAAAAATTCCGTTTTTGAACACTACGTAAATCTGCTTATTCTTGCACTAAAAACTAAATTTTCCGGCGAATACTGTAAAAAATAACTCAATTTTTAGCATATTCGAAGAAAATGTTAGAAAATCCCCCAAAATGTCTAGCCCACTAGGGACCCCCAAAATAAGTCCCTAGGATAAGCATAGCCAAGTACCCTCACCGAGAATTCCCCAGAATAATCCCAGGCTGATCCACGCCTGGATGCGCAAAACTTACATAAAGCTATGCCCTGTTCGATTCTGTAAGCTTGCAGTTCAGCTTTCTCCTTTCTCTAAAACAAAAAGTGTGGACATTCGTCAATAACAGCAAGAGGTTAACGAAAAAAGCCGGTTCAACAGGAATACGGAATCAGATTTCCCAGAAAAACTGGAATTTTGAAAACAGAAATTCCAGAAAAACTTAAACACCGGAAATGGTAGAAAGTACGCAGGAGGATCCGAGATACCTATATATTCTAACGTAAACAAGAGATTGGGATTGGCATAATGTGGAGGATCCCCAATTCCCAGACTCCCCCATCTCTAGTATACATCTATGTATATATATTTACTGGAGACGACAAAGAAAGGAGCAAGTCGGCGTAATGCATATATACGTCAAAGCTCACAAGAAATACATGTTACTACGTAACCATTAAACAATGAAGATATCAATCATAACAAAACAATGAAAATTGATTGGCTGCCAGTAATTACAGAGACAGGAGGGAACCAATAGGCGCTGAATGACTCGCACTGCTCCCTGACGGTTGACTCCTGACTCTGACTAAGGCTTTGTCTTAGTGGTGCAGTTCAAGCGTTTTTCATTATTTTATTACTCTTTAGTTTAAAACGCAAGCAGCAAACCTTGCGTTCTCTTCGTTCATCTCTAGTTTCGACTTTTACAGGAGCAGGAGTTTCACTTGGATCCTTAAAATATAAATACCATGTCAACAGGGGCGCACCCAGGATTTTGAAAAAGGGGGATCGAGCAGGAAAATATTTTTTGCCTTCGCCTGACACATTTACGCTGGGGGGGGGGGTGGCGGCGGCGAAGTTTTCAACAAAGAGCTCGTTTTGGGAGCCACAAAAATGACGAGATTTAGGAGTCGTCGATAGCCGGCGCGGGGGGTTCTAGGGGGCGGAGTTGAGAAAATTTTTGAAATTTCGAAAAAAGCCGCAATGGAAATCTTTTAAAAGATTTCAATAAAAGTTGAGAAATTCTTTGACGTAATGGCAAAATTTGTATCGGAAAGCTTGAAAAGATTTGAATGAAAAGCTCTGCGAGGCGCATTGTTAAAATCGATATAGAATAGTGCCGCAGGCGCGAAAAATTAAGAGACATGACGTAGAAAAGCAGGCACGTACTTTTTTGAAATCGAGATAGAAAAGTACGTACCGCAGGCGCGGAAATTCAGTAAAATGGAGATAAGAAAGCGCCGCAGGCGAGAAAAATTGAGGTAAAAAAGCGCCGCAGGTTCCAAAACGTAAACGTTAATACATAATAGCGCCGCAGGCGAGAAAAATTTTTAAATTCAGTTAGAAAAGCGCCGCAGGCCCGAAAAATTTTGAAAATTGAGTTAGAAAAGCGCCGCAGGCGAGAAAAATTTTAAAAATCGAAATAGAAAAGCGCCGCAGGCGAGAAAAATTTTAAAAATCGAGATAGAAAAGCGCCGCAGGCGAGAAAAATTATACAAATCGAGATAGGAAAGAGCCGCAGGCGCGAAAAATTTTCATAATTTTTAATTTTATGCACTAAAAATAGCTCAATTTTTGCTTTCTCCCCGAAAATTCACGGGGGGGTCGGACAAAAAGGGGGGGGTCGGAACCCCTGGGTGCGCCCATGCATGTCAAGTATACCATAAATTATATTGTCAAGTATTATCATAAATTATATCTATACGTAACACGCGTATATATCTAATTATTCTTATTAGCTCCCCCGAAAAGCTTTATGATGTCCATGCCATTAAATTAAGTATATACCCATAATCATCAATCGATCAATCGTTGCAAGATAAAGGATATATACGGTTCGTATTTACCATGCAGTATATAGATTTTCTAAAATGTCTTCGCAGAGTAGCTTTTGGAAAATTTACAAGCCAGAAATGCGGCTTTACGTATAGAGGTCGGGGAAAAAAACCAACCCGCAAGTGGTGGGGAAAAAAACCAACCCCCCGTTTGGGCCATGGGGATGAGCTAGCGGGCTCAAATTTTGCATGCAAGTTGGTAGGGCCCATACCATCTACCACACCAAATTTGAGCTAAATCGGACCACTTTTGAGCATTTTGTGACATTTTGAAAATTTTGGCATTTTTGACCCCCCAAAAATTCAAAATTAGCCTATTTTTGAAGGCCTGTAAAAAATTTTCCATAGCAGTTAGATAATAACTTTTAATAGTTTCTATGAGAACAACATGTGCTCTTTCCAAAAATATCGGTCTCGCCTTCCTGCGACGCTTGGCAAGCTGCCAGCAGAATTTTTACAAAATGGGAAAAAACCAAGGGGTGGGAAAAAACCAATTTTTGCTTTTGCTGCCAAACTCCCAAAAATGGTTCTTAGTTGCTCAAAAGTCATCCACATAGCAAGTTTAATGCGTTCTTTCACGTGAACAGCTCAAAATTGCATTTGGACTTGGCAATTTTGTGCTAGCCGGTAAAAACCTCATTTCGGCGGATCGGCTGTTTGGCTCAGCTAAAGCGGCCAAAAAGTACTCTGGGACAAAGAAATATATACGCGAAAAAACAATGAAACAACGTTTATTTTAATTTATTTCATCGAATTTCGAAAGATTTACAAATTTTTACATTTTAACATAGAAACTGGCAAATTTGATGAAACCTAGCCAGTTGATGCTGCAAATTTTGATGTTTGATTTTCTCACTTATCATAGGGGTCGCGGCAGCGACCCCTATAATATGTGTGAAAAGTGGCTGGAGACAGTGTAAAATAAGCTGCGCAGAAGCTGCGCAAAATCCTGCGCAGATCTCATGCGCAAATTGTAGAGCACATCGAGTTTAGTATGTCTGTGAAGTTTCAGCCCCGTATCACTTACCGTTAAAAAGTTGCGCCCCGGACCGGTTATGGCGGCGATGTTTTTTTTCCGGTTTCTCCTATTTGGTGGTTGTATTGTACATAATGTTCGCCGCTTTCACGTGATCTGCAGCGGTGGGCCAACCTAAAGGGCTATGGGGTCTAGTAGTACCCTCTAAAGAATTTAAGAATCACAACTTTTTTGCGCCGCAGCTGCGCCACAGCGCCGCAGTGGCGCCGCAAAGTCGGCTCATAGCGAAAAGTGACCATTTTTGTGGTCGTCGCTCAGGTCGAACGTTACGAGCTGGAGCTGATTTCTTTTTATATTCAGAAATTACATATATTGAACTAACGGTCCAGGTTGCGTTTCTCTATCACTTCCCTAGCGACCACAGTGGCCCGTCAAAGATGGCGAAAATTCGAAAAATGAAAAATCGAAATTTCTCGCTATCTATTCAACTTTGAAAGCTCAAATCTTCCATACAATGGTTTTCTGGCACGGAGAATCGATTCCCGCAGTCAGTTTTACCGTCAGACCCACCCATCTTGCTGGGCTGGTTCCACTTTGTTCCGTAGAGTGCTGTGGTGGGGTGGGGTGGGGACTTAGCCATTTTGGGTGAAAAATAAAATTTTTCAAAAGTGGTCAAACTTGGTATCAAATGAAAGCCCTAAGTGAGCTGAGCAACTTTTGTCATAGAACTGCGTACCCAAGGTGGCTGTAGAGTGCTGTGGTGGGGTGGGGTGGCCATTTTGGGTGAAAACTAAAATTTTTTCAAAAGTGGTAAAATTTGGTATCAAATGAAAGCCCTAAGTGAGCTGAGCAACTTTTGCGGTGTCGGATTTATGCTTTTCTCAACCGGAATTTAAAGATAGACATAGGCCCAACACACATATTATCCCCTTCTGTGCGGAGCATTTTTGTTACTTGTTATAAGGAATATCGCAAAAATAACTGCAGATATGAAGTCAGCGACGCCATTTTACCTGTCGCATGCATAAAATCGCTAATATGAGTTACCCTGACCGAATACTGGGGTTGGTTTTTTCCCGCCATTGGTTTTTTTAAACCGGCTAATTAACCGTTAATTACTAATTAACGACAGGACCTAGAGAGGCGATTTATATACCAAAATTTCTGGCTTATTTTTAGGCAAAAATTTATGGGGGGGGCTTCATGGGGGGTCCCCCCCATCGATGGGGGGGCAAAACGGTAAAATTTGGCAATTTTTGGGTTTATGGGGGGGAGGTCGGAATTTATGGGGGGAGCATTTCAAGGGGGGGCTCCTCGAATGGGGGGGGGAGGGCGCCGAATGGGGGGCGGCCCCCCCACCCCCCCCCCAGTAAAAATAAGCCAGAAACAGTCTAGACAAGGCTTGATAAGAAAATAATTTATAGCCGGGTTGCTCCACTGGGTACTTCTGCAGAGTCCAAAAAGTGACTACCTTGGTTTTTTTCCCCGACCTCTATACTTTACGTATATACGTACTTTAGTGGGGGGGAGAGTGGAGGGATCCCCCCTTTTCGGTTCCCCCTCCACATTCGCCCAAACCCCTTGTCGGCAAGCCCCCACTCACGTTTTTGTGAGTCGCCCAAAAGTGTCAAAAAATTAAGGTTTTGCGGTCAAATTTTCAAATTTTTTTAGCTTATTTATGTACCTACAAGTTAATTTTAAGCTTAAAAGCAGAGATGTTTTGCGTTGTTTACCATAGAAATGCTAATTTTTCGCTTAAACTTTAAGTAAATTTATACCTCCTCCCCAATTTCAACGTCCCTAGGGGGGGCGAAGCCCCACTCCCCACTTTCGAAACCCTAAAAATGCCAGCGTAAGGATACTAACGCGCTAATAGAAACCATAAATTCTAATTCATATAAATAATATAATTATACAACAAGAAAACTAGTATATAACACTTGCCTCGAAGTTATCAATAAATTGTGCAATACCGCTATAAGGTGCACGCTTTTTCTCATGAGGCAACTTGTCCGCAGGCGCTAAATATGGAATGGGGTCACGAGGCGCAAAGAGTGCCAACAAATTTGGAGGAAGAAAAGCAGTCATCTTACAAACATAATACACACGTCACCGAGATAAAAACCTAATAAATCAACTTCTATATTTATATGCAGCAACCTAAAACAAAAACTAACAGTAACAAACAAATATATACCAGGGGGTGGCACATATATATATATATATATATATATATATATATATATATATATATATATATATATATATATATATATATACGTTCATAGGTGTGGCTGGGCAAAAAACTGGGAGGTGTCCCAAAATTGCCAAAACGTTTTGCGATTTTAGACTCTTTTGTTTGGCCAAAATTTAGGGAGGGGAGGGGGTAGCGAAATCTGAAAATACGGGGGTCACCAAATTTGCTGTTGTGGTGGGAGGGTTTCTTCACCTCGCCCTACACGTACACCTAAGGGGGTCCTCCGAAAACTGACTGGTGGGTGGACGGGACGTGACAGGCCACACCTCCACCCGTAACAAACTTTATATTTTGCGTTCACCTAAAAACTTCGAAGTTCACCTTTTCCACGATCTTCGCGAAAAGCACTGATTTGCGCCAATTTTGGCGAATTTCGCGTTGATTCTTAATGAAAAAATGTGTGAGCTGAACTTCATTAGAGTCAAGTTTTTGTGAAATAAAAACAACTTTTCCAAAAACAACAAAAATTTTGCCTTGGTCCCCTCTTATATATGTTTCGAAAAAAATTTTTTGTCTCCGATTTGGATGAGAAAGTGACCCTAGGGTAAATCGAGGTCGCTGATTTCAAAAATCGAATCGAGAGATCGATCCGATCAATCTATCGATCAGCAGAATCGATCGATCAAAATCGATTAAAAAATTTTTTGTCTCCGTTTTTCGCGAAAAGTCGCCTATAGGGTAATTCGGGGGCGCTGATTCCGAATCTGCAGTCGAAATTTCTTGTAAATCGATCCTGCACCCGCAAAAATCGATTTTCATCGATTTTTTTCAAAAATCGTCTATAAGTCGAATTTGGCAGCTCTGATCGAAATTTTTTCATGAAATTTCGACCGCAGATTCGGAATCAGCGCCGCCGAATTATCCTATAGGCGACTTTTCGCGAAAATCGGAGACAAAAATTTTTTGATCGATATTGATCGATCGATTCTACTGATCGATCGATTGTTTGGATCGATCTCTCGATTCGATTTTTGAAATCAGTGACCTCGATTTACCCTTTGGGCACCTTCTCATCCAAATAGGAGCAAAAAATTTTTTTCGAAACATAAGGGGCCAGGAGAGGGGACCAAGGCAAAATTTTTGTCCTCCCCATCTTTATAAGTGCAGAATTTTTGACATATATACCCTCCGCCTCCACTAACTTTCGGCCACCCCCCGAACCTCCCCCTAGCGATTTTTGGACCCAAAACGTTAGCTAAATTTGTCATATTATCTTGAAAAATTTTTCTAAAGTTTTGACTTAAAATCGCTTCAAAACTGTGCAAAACCGCCTAAAACGTTAAAAACAGGACTTATACATTTAGAAAAAAGGGCTAAATTACAGAAAATTTTGCAATTTTTGGGAATGTTTCAAAATTTCTGATGTCCGAATTCTTGGGGGTGGGTGCCTCCATGGGCGCACCCAGGGGGGGGGGGGGTTGGGGGGTTCCGACCCCCCTCTTTTTGTCCGACCCCCCCAGGAATTTTTGTTGAGAAAGCAAAAATTGAGCAATTTTTAGTGCATACAATTAAAAATCAATTTGCATGCATACAATTAAATTACAATTTGCATGCATACAATTAATTAAAAAATTAAAAAGCTTTTCTATCTCGATTTTTATAATTTTTCTCGCCTGCGGCGCTTTTCTATCTCCATTTTTATAATTTTTCACGCCTGCGGCGCTTTTCTATCTCGGTTTTTAAAGTTTTTCTCGCCTTCGGCGCTTTTCTATCTCGACTTTTAAAATTTTTCTCCACTGCGGCGCTTTTCTAACTGAATTTTCAAAATTTCTCGGGCCTGCGGCGCCTTTCTAACTGAATTTAAAAAATTTTCTCGTCTGCGGCGCTAATATTTAATAACAGTTACAACGTTTTGGCTCGTCCGGAGCTTTTTATTTCAATTTTTCGCGCCTGCTTCGCTTTTCTATTTTTCTGTTTCCATTTTACTGAATTTCCGCGACTGCGGCACTATTGTATCTCGATGTTAACAAATTAAAATTTTAACAATGCGCCTGGCAGAGCTTTTTATTCAAATCTTTTCAAGCTTTCCAATACAAATTTTGCCATTAAGTCAAAGAAGTTCTCAACTTTTATTGAAATCTTTTAAAGATTTTCATTACGGCTTTTTTCAAAATTTCAAAATTTTCTCAACTTCTGAGGGCTCCGCCCCCAGACCCCCGCCTGGCGACTAGTCTTAAATCTCGTCATTTTTACTGCACCCAAAATGAACTCTGTTGAAAATTTTGCCGCCGCCCCCCCCCCCCCCCCCACTCGTAAACGTGTCAG
This sequence comes from Trissonchulus latispiculum, assembly GCA_030248195.1. Lineage (NCBI taxonomy): Eukaryota > Metazoa > Nematoda > Enoplea > Enoplida > Ironidae > Trissonchulus > Trissonchulus latispiculum. Next base: position 22,309 of record JASAND010003108.1, read on the forward strand.
GCGAAAGCAAAAAAATTTTTTCGGCTCGACCCCCCCCCCTTTTCAAAATCCTGGGTGCGCCCCTGGGTGCCTCCTCACATTTTTTGGGTCGACCACCAACCTTTCAAAATTTTTACCCCTCCCCATCCCCTGGTAAAATGTTCGTGCCTGGATAATTGGCTTAGTCTAGAAGTTGTCTTGGCTAAGGGAGTTACGACGTTATGTTGTTGGTTAATTGGTAGAGTATTGGCTTAACAGGTAGCCAAGGTAAAAAGTGAGTTGGTTAAAAGTGAGACCAAGTAGTTCGTGGTTGGTTTAGAGTGTAGCCAAGCTTTTGAAACTTGGTTCAATTTAGATTTCAAGTCAATCATGCATGCTAGGCTTAATTCAAGGAAATAACATTTTAGAAAAATGGTGTTTAAGCCAACCAAGTATACTAGGCTTAATTTTATGAAATAGCATTGTAGACAAATGGTAAATGTACCTTTGTAAAAATAGGTCAGGTTAATGCCAAGCCAAACAAAAATAAGCCAAGTGAAATATATACTGTTCAGTGTAAGGGTATAAGCATAGGTGCAAGGTAGGGGGGTGTTGGGGGCCATTTTCTCAACCCCCCCCCCCCCCCCCCAGAACTTATTGGCTAACGCTTTGGAAGCGAAGGAAACTTGGCTTGGCTTAATTCAAAACATCTTGGCCTAAATTACGTCAAGTGAGTGGGGAACCGGTGGGAAGGAAGCTTGGCTTGGCCTAATTGAAAGGAACTTGGCCAAAATAAAAGTAAAGTGAAAATGATAAATTGTTTGGTAAGGTGTGGGGGAGGGTAGTCGCGCCGAAGGCGCGAAAAACGGCCAAAAATTGCGTATTTTTAAGGTAAATTTTGCGAAAATTTTCAAAAAAAGTCCAAATTTTTGGCTTAAAATGTTTGTTATTGCGAGAAATACACGTTTTTAACTGTATTATGGACTTTCTGACTCATTATTGACCTTATTTTGGACTTGGAAACATGCAGACAATCAAGTTTTCGAGTTTAAAAACCATGTCTAATGTCAAAATAACTTCATCGTTGAATGTTCATCGGCATTAGAAACGGCTGAAAATGCGATTTTTGGCATAAAAATTGAAAAATTTTTGGCATAAATATTGAAATATTTTTGGGGGGAGGGCTGGGCGGGTCCAGAGGCCCTCCCAAAAAAAAGTTGGGGGGAGTCCCCCCACCCCAAATCTCCGTTATACCTATGGGTATAAGCATAGGTGTGTTTGGGAAGCCCCCCCAACACAATGGTTGCTGGTTCTATTCACTCCTCAAAAACATTCATGCTCTTGCCACCCCCTCTGGACCCCCCCCCAACCCTGCCCCAAAAAATTTTTTCAATGAGTCAGAAAGTCCATAATACAGTTGAAAACGTGTATTTCTTGCAATAACAAACACTTTACCCCGAAAATTTGAACATTTTTGAAAATATTTGCAAAATTTAGCATAAAAACACTCAATTTTTGCCGTTTTTCGGGCCTTCGGTGCGACTACCCCCCCCCCGCAACCAAAACGTTCTGGAGGGGTTGAGAAAATGGCCCCCAACACCCCCCTACCTTGCACCTATGCTTATACCCTTACACCATAGGTGTAACGGAGATTTGGGGTGGGGGGGCTCCCCCGCCAAAATTTTTTTTGGGGGGGGGGCTCGGCCCCCTCTGCAGACCCCCCCCCAACCCCAACCCTCCCCCAAAAAAATGTTTCAATTTTTATGTCAAAAATCGCATTTTCAGCCGTTTGTAATACTAACAAACATCGAATCATGAAGTAATTTTAACATTAGACAGTGGTTTTAAACATAGGTGTATATACCTTGAGAAATCGTTGGGGGAGGGGGTAGAAGAAATTAGGGTGGGTGGGGTCAGCCGGTCTGGCATTTTTTTAGTGGGGGGGGGGGGGTGGGGGGCCCCCCCACTGTTCGGGTCCCCCTCCACTTTTCGGAGCCCCCCACTTTCATCCCCCCCCCCACTTTTCGGCAAGCCCCCCCCCACTTTTTTGCGGGTCGCCCAAAAGTGCCGAAAAATTAGGTTTTTGAGGTCAAATTTTCAAAAATTTTCTCAATTTTTAGCTAATTTATGGACTTATAAGTTAATTTTAAGGTTAAAAACAGCGATTTTTTTGTGTTTTTACCTAAAAATGCTAATTTTTCGCTAAAAATTTTGGTATTTTATACCTTGGACTCGCCCCCCCCCCCCACTTTTCGGAAGCCCCCCCCCACGTCCCCCTCCCTCGGGGGGGGGGCGAAGCCCCCCCCCCACTTTCAAAACCCTAAAAAAATGCCAGGCCGGTTTGAGGTGGGGTAGGGTCCGGAAAAATCGAATGGGGGGGGTAAAAAAATTTTTCGGTCAAAAAATTAGAAAAAATTCGCGAATACGCTGAAAAAACGTTATTTCAACAAAAAATCAACAATATTTCTTCATTTTTGCTCATTTAGTCAAAAAACTTGGATTTTTAGGCACAAAATTCGAATTTTTGCAAAAAATTTCGAATTTTTACAAATTTTGAGGCAAAATTTTCAAAATTTTGAGGGTGGGATCTGGAAAATTTGGGTGGGTGGGGTCTGGGATTTGGCCATTTGGGGGTGGGGTCTGCCTCCAAAATTTCGAGGGTGGGGTCGGCACTTTTCCATTTGCACAGGAAAACTTTTTTCCGAAAAAGTCTGGAAAAAATTGAGTGTTTTTATGCTAAATTTTGCAAATATTTTCAAAATGTTCAAATTTTCGGGGGTAAAGTGTTTGTTATTGCAAGAAATACACGTTTTCAACTGTAGCTATGGACTTTCTGACTCATTGAAAAATTTTTTTGGGGCAGGGTTGGGGGGGGGGGTCCGAGGGGGTGGCAAGAGCATGAATGTTTTTGAGGAGTGAATAGAACCAGCAACCATTGTGTTAGGGGGTTTCCCAAACACACCTATGCTTATACCCATAGGTATAACGGAGATTTGGGGTGGGGGGACTCCCCCCAACTTTTTTTGGGGAGGCCCCTCTGGACCTGCCCAGCCCTCCCCCCAAAAATATTTCAATTTTTATGCCAAAAATTTTTCAATTTTTATGCCAAAAATCGCATTTTCAGCCGTTTCTAATGCCGATGAACATTCAACGATGAAGTTATTTTGACATTAGACATGGTTTTTAAACTCGAAAACTTGATTGTCTGCATGTTTCCAAGTCCAAAATAAGGTCAATAATGAGTCAGAAAGTCCATAATACAGTTAAAAACGTGTATTTCTCGCAATAACAAACATTTTAAGCCAAAAATTTGGACTTTTTTTGAAAATTTTCGCAAAATTTACCTTAAAAATACGCAATTTTTGGCCGTTTTTCGCGCCTTCGGCGCGACTACCCTCCCCCACACCTTACCAAACAATTTATCATTTTCACTTTACTTTTATTTTGGCCAAGTTCCTTTCAATTAGGCCAAGCCAAGCTTCCTTCCCACCGGTTCCCCACTCACTTGACGTAATTTAGGCCAAGATGTTTTGAATTAAGCCAAGCCAAGTTTCCTTCGCTTCCAAAGCGTTAGCCAATAAGTTCTGGGGGGGGGGGGGGGTTTGAGAAAATGGCCCCCAACACCCCCCTACCTTGCACCTATGCTTATACCCTTACACTGAACAGTATATATTTCACTTGGCTTATTTTTGTTTGGCTTGGCATTAACCTGACCTATTTTTACAAAGGTACATTTACCATTTGTCTACAATGCTATTTCATAAAATTAAGCCTAGTATACTTGGTTGGCTTAAACACCATTTTTCTAAAATGTTATTTCCTTGAATTAAGCCTAGCATGCATGATTGACTTGAAATCTAAATTGAACCAAGTTTCAAAAGCTTGGCTACACTCTAAACCAACCACGAACTACTTGGTCTCACTTTTAACCAACTTACTTTACCTTGGCTACCTGTTAAGCCAATACTCTACCAATTAACCAACAACATAACGTCATAACTCCCTTAGCCAAGACAACTTTAGACTAAGCCAATTATCCAGGCACGAACATTTTACCAGGGGATGGGGAGGGGTAAAAATTTTGAAAGGTTGGTGGTCGACCCAAAAAATGTGAGGAGGCACCCAGGGGCGCACCCAGGATTTTGAAAAGGGGGGGTGTCGAGCCGGAAAAAAGTTTTGCTTTCGCCTGACACGTTTACGCGTGGGGGGGGGTGTGGCGGCGGCAAAATTTGCAACAGAGTTCATTTTGGGTGCAGTAAAAATGACGAGATTTAAGACTAGTCGCCAGGCGGGGGGTCTTGGGGGCGGAACCACCCAGAAGTTGAGAAAATTTTTGAAATTTAAAAAAAAGCCGTAATGGAAATCTTTAAATGATTTCAAGAAAAGTTGAGAAATTCTTTGACATAATGGCAAAATTTGTATTGGAAAGCTTGAAAAGATTTGAATAAAAAGCTCTGCCAGGCGCATTGTTAAAATTTTAATTTGTTAACATCGAGATACAATAGTGCCGCAGTCGCGGAAATTCAGTAAAATGGAAACAGAAAAATAGAAAAGCGAAGCAGGCGCGAAAAATTGAGGTAAAAAAGCGCCGGACGCGCCAAAACGTTGTTAACAGTTATTAAACATTAGCGCCGCAGACGAGAAAAATTTCTAAATTCTGTTAGAAAGGCGCCGCAGGCCCGAAAAATTTTGAAGATTCAGTTAGAAAAGCGCCGCAGGGGAGAAAAATTTTAAAAATCGAGATAGAAAAGCGCCGAAGGCGAGAAAAACTTTAAAAACCGAGATAGAAAAGCGCCGCAGGCGAGAAAAATTATAAAAATCGAGATAGAAAAGCGCCGCAGGCGAGAAAAATTATAAAAATCGAGATAGAAAAGCTTTTTAATTTTTTAATTAATTGTATGCATGCAAATTGTAATTTAATTGTATGCATGCAAATTGATTTTTAATTGTATGCACTAAAAATTGCTCAATTTTTGCTTTCTCAACAAAAATTCCTGGGGGGGTCGGACAACAAGAGGGGGGTCGGAACCCCCAAACCCCCCCCCCCTGGGTGCGCCCATGGAGGCACCCACCCCCAAGAATTCGGACATCAGAAATTTTGAAACATTCCCAAAAATTGCAAAATTTTCTGTAATTTAGCCCTTTTTTCTAAATGTATAAGTCCTGTTTTTAACGTTTTAGGCGGTTTTGCACAGTTTTGAAGCGATTTTAAGTCAAAACTTTAGAAAAATTTTCAAGATAATATGACAAATTTAGCTAACGTTTTGGGTCCAAAAATCGCTAGGGGGAGGTTCGGGGGTGGCCGAAAGTTAGTGGAGGCGGAGGGTATATATGTCAAAAATTCTGCACTTATAAAGATGGGGAGGACAAAAAATTTTGCCTTGGTCCCCTCTCCTGGCCTTCTATGCGTTTCGAAAAAATTTTTTTGCTCCTATTTGGATGAGAAGGTGCCCAAAGGGTAAATCGAGGTCACTGATTTCAAAAATCGAATCGAGAGATCGATCCAAACAATCGATCGATCAGTAGAATCGAGCGATCAATATCGATAAAAAAATTTTTGTCTCCGATTTTCGCGAAAAGTCGCCTATAGGATAATTCGGCGGCGCTGATTCATCGGAATCTGCGGTCGAAATTTCATAGAAAAAATTTCGATCAGAGCTGCCAAATTCGACTTATAGACGATTTTTGAAAAAATCGATGAAAATCGATTTTTGCGGGTACAGGATCGATTTACAAGAAATTTCGACTGCAGATTCGGAATCAGCGCCCCCGAATTACCTCTAGGCGACTTTCGCGAAAAACGGAGACAAAAAATTTTTTAATCGATTTTTGATCGATCGATTCTGCTGATCGATAGATTGATCGGATCGCATCTCGATCCGATTTCCTTGGTAATCAGCGACATCGATTTACCCTAGGGTCACTTTCTATCCAAATCGGAGACAAAAATTTTTTCCGAAATTTGTATAAGAGGGGACCAAGGCAAAATTTTTGTTGTTTTTGGAAAAAGTTGTTTTTATTTCACAAAACTTGACTCTAATGAAGTTCAGCTCACACATTTTTTCATTAAGAATCAACGCGAAATTCGCCAAAATTGGCGCAAATCAGTGCTTTTCGCGAAGATCGTGGAAAAGGTGAACTTCGTGGTTTGTAGGTGAACGCAAAATATAAAGTTTGTTACGGGTGGAGGTGTGGCCTGTCACGTCCCGTCCCACCCAGCAGTCCGTTTTCGGAGGGACCCCCCTTAGGTGTACGTAGGGCGAGGTGAAGAAACCCTCCCACCCCCAACAGCAAATTTGGTGACCCCCGTATTTTCAGATTTCGCTACCCCCTCCCCTCCCTAAATTTTGGCCAAACAAAAAGAGTCTAAAATCTCCAAAACGTTTTGGCAATTTTGGGACACCTCCCAGTTTTTTGCCCGCAGCCACACCTATGAACGTATATATATATATATATATATATATATATATATATATATATATATATATATATATATATATATGTGCCACCCCGGTATATATTTGTTTTGTTACTGTTAGTTTTTGTTTTAGGTTGCTGCATATAAATATAGAAGTTGATTTATTAGGTTTTTATCTCGGTGACGTGTGTATTATGTTTGTAAGATGACTGCTTTTCTCCTCCAAATTTGTTGGCACTTTGCGCCTCGTGACCCCATTCCATATTTAGCGCCTGCGGACAAGTTGCCTCATGAGAAAAAGCGTGCACCTTATAGCGGTATTGCACAATTTATTGATAACTTCGAGGCAAGTGTTATATACTAGTTTTCTTGTTGTATAATTATATTATTTATATGAATTAGAATTTATGGTTTCTATTAGCGCGTTAGTATCCTTACGCTGGCATTTTTAGGGTTTCTCGAAAAGTGGGGAGCGGGGCTTCGCCCCCTCTAGGGACGTTGAAATTGGGGAGGAGGTATAAATTTACTTAAAAGTTTAAGCGAAAAATTAGCATTTCTATGGTAAACAACGCAAAACATCTCTGCTTTTAAGCTTAAAATTAACTTCTGTAGGTACATAAATAAGCTAAAAATTTTTGAAATTCTGACCGCAAAACCTTAATTTTTTGACACTTTTGGGCGACTCACAAAAACGTGAGGCTTGCCGACAGGGGGGTTTGGGCGAATGCGGAGGGGGAACCGAAAAGGTGATCCCTCCACCTCCCCCCACTAAAGTACGTGCGCGCGTAAAGTAGTGAGGTCGGGGAAAAAAAACCAAGGTAGTCACTTTTTTGACTCTGCAGAAGTACCAGTGGAGCAACCCGGCTATAAATTATTTCTTCTTTATCAAGCCTTGTCTAGACTGTTTCTGGCTTAGCTTTACTGGGGGGGGTGGGGGTCGCCCCCCATTCGGCGACCTCCCCCCATTCGAGGAGCCCCCCTGAAATGCTCCCCCCATAAATTCCGACCTCCCCCCCATAAACCCAAAAATTGCCAAATTTTACCGTTTTGCTCCTCATCGATGGGGGACCCCATGAAGCCCCCCCATAAATTTTTGCCTAAAAATAAGCCAGAAATTTTGCATATAAATCGCTCTTCTAGGTCCTGTCGCTAATTAGTAATTAACGGTTAATTAGCCGGTTTAAAAACCAATGGCGGAAAAAACCAACCCCAGTATTCGGTCAGGGTAACTCATAATAGCGATTTTATGCATGCGACAGGTAAAATGGCGTCGCTGACTTCATATCTGCAGTTATTTTTGCGATATTCCTTATAACAAGTAACAAAAAATGCCCGCACAGAAGGGGATAATATGTGTGTTGGGCCTATGTCTATCTTTAAATTCCGGTTGAGAAAAGCATAAATCCGACTACGCAAAAGTTGCTCAGCTCACTTAGGGCTTTCATTTGATACCAAATTTTACCACTTTTGAAAAAATTTGCCACCCAAAATGGCCACCCCACCCCACCACAGCACTCTACAGCCACCTTGTACGCAGTTCTATGACAAAAGTTGCTCAGCTCACTTAGGCTTTCATTTGATACCAAGTTTGACCACTTTTGAAAATTTTATTTTTCACCCAAAAATGGCTAAGTCCCCACCCCACCCCACCACAGCACCTCTACGGAACAAAGTGGAACCAGCCCAGCAAGATGGGTGGGTCTGACGGTAAAA